>JADAQX010000126.1:0-84657 GCA_015476325.1 Cardiosporidium cionae | reverse complement strand
CCCTCTCTTTCTCTCTCCCCCTCCCTCTCCTCTCTCTTTCTCTCCCCTCCCTCTCCTTCTCTCTCCACTCTCTTTCTCTCTCCACTCTCTCTCTCTCCCCTCACTCTCTTTCTCTCTCTCATCTCTCTCTCTCATCTCTCTCATCTCTCCACTCACCCTCTTTCTCTCTCCCCTCACTCTCCACTCTCTCTCTTCACTCTCTTTCTCCACTCTCCGCTCTCTCCCTCCACTCCCTTTCCCTCTCTTTCTCTCTCCACTCACTTTCCACTCTCTTTCTCTCTCCACTCACTCTCTTCACTCTCTTTCTCCACTCTCCGCTCTCTCCCTCCACTCCCTTTCCCTCTCTTTCTCTCTCCTCTCACTCTCTTTCTCCACTCTCCGCTCTCTCCCTCCACTCCCTTTCCCTCTCTTTCTCTCTCCTCTCACTCTCCACTCTCTGTCCCCTTACTCTCTCTCCACTCTCTTTCTCTCCACTCTCTTTCTCTCTCCCCTCACTCTATTGAATTAATTTCTTTTCCATGCTCTATGAAAGACTGAATATATATTGAATCTTTGAATAAAAACAAATGGAGAGTTTGAAGGAATTTCAATCTATCTCTCTTCTCATGCATGGTAATATAAATGCAGATTTCTGATATTTCTGGAAAAGGTCGTGGAATGATAGCTGGGAGAGATTTTGAGGCGGGTGATTTTGTGTGTGAATATATTGGCGAGGTAAATTTTACTTTTTCATCGATTATAAATATTTTTGTAAGAGTATCACTTTTTATTTATAAAAAAATTCTTTAGAGATTTCTAATCTCTCTTTTAAGAAAATAGAGTCTTCATTTTAAAAAAATAAAAGAAAAATGAAATATATGTTAAAAGACAGGATGAAATGAACGAAACATATCTTTGTTTAATTTTTATTATAAAAAAATAATATTCCTGCATGAATAGTCTTCTTCTTCTACACACATAGACAGGCAATCTATATTTTAGAGAGAATCTTCTATAGGAGAGATTCTCTTCTTTTGAGAGAGTATATATAAAAACTAGAAGAGAGGGATGTGGATCTTTTTTGCCTTGAGAAAAATGATAGAGTATACAAAAAAGTATTGAAAAATACATAAGAAAGTATATGAAAAGGATGACTTCTTCTTCTACTCATGATTTTATTATTATTATTTACAATTCTTTGAGCAAATGAAATTTTGTTTTTTAAAAATAAACATGTTTTAGGATAGAGAGAGTGGATTATCTCTTCTTTTTTTTTATATATATAAGATTTATAGCTTTTCCTTCTACGCTTCTTTGTGGCTATTAGGTTGTCTCTTCTGAAGAATATCAACATCGTATACAAAGTCATTCTATGATGGAAATTGATGATAGATTAGAGGTGTGATATTAAAATAAAAATTGGGATGTGAAGAGGTTTCAAAGCAGTGTTAAAAGTGTATAAACTCTCTCATTTTCTTAGATTTGGGTTTGTAGATAATTCTGGAAGGATGACAGAGAGACTGTAGCATTTCTAAAATTTCAAAAAAAATATTTCTTTTTTTAAAGGTGAAAATGTTATAAAGAATCTCTGGAATACAGAGGAGGAAAAAGATTTTTATATACATCCTTTCGATTGGATGTTCAAAAGAGAAGGAAAACTTTACATTGGGCTCAGATGTGAAGGATTAGAAGGCCATCTTTTTTACATGAGGAGAAGCTATAGAAAAGAAATTAAAAAGAAATATACTATGCCTTAACATTAGGATTTCCATCATCTTCTACAAGAGATTTTAAAAACTTCTTTACTCTTTCTATCTTCTCATTAAAAGACTCTTTGGATAACAAGAGAATCGTCTTGACATCTCTCTTTCTCTTTAATTTTGTAGAAATAAGATGAAAAGGGATACAGTCTCTCTCTTTTGTGACACTGTGTGTATTTCTTTTACATGTCCACCTCCCTCTTTTCTGCCTATCCTCATCACTATCTTGGAGAGAGATGGCCTTTGTTTGCTATTTTTTCAGAGTCATTGGTATGTTTTGGAGGTCAAAAATGGTGTTTATCTTGATAGCACTTATATGGGAAATCTCTCACGATTCATCAATCATTCGTGTAGTCCAAATGCTCGCAATAAAGTTGTGAATGTCAAAGGAACCTATCGGTAAGCAAGAAAGTTTGTTTTTTAAATAGAAAAATGTTGCTTTCAACCCATAAAAAGAGTCTACTTTTTAGTTAGTATACATCCAGAGGGTGAGATGGAGTCCCATTCTGAGTTTTATTTCCTTGATTTTTTAAGTTTGTATCCCTTTTAAGAGATTTTACATCCTAGACCTCTATAAAGTTTTATTTCCTTGATTTTTTAAGTTTGTATCCTTTTTAAGAGATTTTACATCGTGTTGTTTCCTTTGGATGTTTCTTCAGGATGGGTATTTTCTGCATCAAAGATATAAAAAGAGGCGAAGAAATTTTTTATGATTATGGGTAAGAGGGCATGCCGCATGAAGCTATCCTAGTGTACGTACACTGGGAATGCTATTATTTTATTTTGCTTGGATGGAAGTGTAGTCACTATTTAAAGTATTGATTTTTGTGTATAAATCCTGTTTTTCTTTTTAATAAATTGAAAGCTGGAGGGTTTCCTGTTTTTTATCTTTATACTGGAGCATGGATGTTCTCTCTTTTAGTTTTAAATCAAAAGGCATTGGAGGTGGCTTTCGCTGTCTTTGTGGATCCGCCAACTGTAGAGGGCAAATTGGCATTTCGACATCTCATTCCAACGTATTTAAGAACATTGAAAAGCTGCAGAAATATCGAATGGAAGGAAATACGGTGGAATTATTAGATGAATTTACAGCCCATATGACGAACAATGATTTCTCGGATCCTTATCGTTTGAAGCGCCCCCATCCTGCAGCAGTTTTAGATGATATTACGACAGTAAACGATTGGATTTTGCAAAAACGTCGGAAATTTTCATCTTTTGAATCAAAAAATCCCTTTTGGGCAGGAATTGTTGAGCAGCAGCATCTTTTCAATGGTATTTTTGAATGAAAAAATGTGTTTTAGCATCTCATTCTGCTATCTTTGCCACTGTCAGTGGATCAGGCCATGCTAGGATGCTTTCTACACATTTTTCATGGAATAGAGATGTCTACTGTTGTGTCTTGAAGCTTTGCTATAGTCTTATTCCTTCTTGTTGGCTAGGATTTGATTCTCTTATTTGCTGTCTCTTGATATAGTCATACACTTGTAATAGGATTCTGCTAAAATTCGAGGTGTATGTACACGTGTAGTATTGAGAAATCTGTCGATATACGTGAAGAGTGTTCATCTGCTTTTTTTGTACTCTTACAGCGCATCCAAATTTTTTGAAATTATTACATCTTAATGGGGGAACTTTGAAAGATTATATGGCCGCCACTTCCAAGAAGGTGAAGTATAAATTAAAGTATAAATTAGTTAAAAACTACAAGAGAGACTTGTTTTGGTGTATATATTTTTTTTTTGAGAAATCTACCCATATGAAAAGCCTATTTACCATGAAAGATTTACTAAGCACCGTCTGCCTCTATTTCAAATAAAGAAATTTTATCTCAGAGAGTTTGATACTAAGCAACATGGATTGCAAATTTTTTTTCTTTCTGTTGAGTATATAGGAGCATATGTTTCTGTTATGCCCTGTGTCTGTCTCTGCAGTTTGCAATGGATGTGCCTTGGACTGTATTTGCAAATGAATTAAGTTGGCCACAACGAGATGCTGTATGTACAGATGCAACATGATCGTATAAAAAGCAATTTTGTGCTTGCTTGTACACTTTTTCATTTTTTTAAGCCTCTTTTCTCTGCTCTGTTAAACTAGTATTCCATGTTTTGAAGGATTGGTTTCCATGGCTGCTGTGTTTTTTACAAATCAGGCACGTGAATGTGGTGTATTTTACGATGAATTTTTTTTTAGTGCACGCCGATTCTATCAATGCCAGGTAAATTCAGACGGAGAGTTACGTGAAGGTCATACTTTTTAGCAATTTCATATTCCTCCACTCTATTGTTTTTCAGATGCTTGTTTTATCTCGTCTATTGCATGAACGGAAGGATTCCGATAATTTACAATCTATAATGGATAAATCATGGGGGAAACGTGAGGTTAGTCCGTTCTATTATAAAAGATTTTCCTGTACTATTGGATGCTTCTTGCTCCTGTATTTTATTGCCATTTTCAAATTGGTGTGCTTTCTTGGTGTCTTTAGTTATGCATGGCTACTTTCTATAGGTATGCACTGTCTGTGGCAAATATGGTGAGATGAATGTTTGTGAAGCGTGCGGCGAAGTTATTCATCAGCGCTGTATCGATGTAACCTGTGGGAAAGATGAAGAATTTCTTTGTTTAGTCTGCCGGCATACAGGCCACAGGTACAGGTTTATCAGCATCTTTTTTATTATTTTAATGATTAATTGAGGCATTTAAATTTTATTTTTTATGTTGACGTTTAGTTTATACTATGTTTTAGTAGTTGGCATGATTTCTAGTGCTGCATAGGGACCTTTCATATACAAAGATTAGATTCGCTCAATTTGCTCCTTTAGGAATCACTGGTATCTTACCCCTGAATTTGATCGTGAGATCATGGCCATGAACTTGTCGCATTTCAGAACTTTTACAGACTTTTCTTTGATAAGCAACAGGCATTCGAATTCTATTCACGAAATGAATCTATCAGAAGATTTTTCTCGAAATCATAACTTTTCTGAAAATCTCTTCAATAGTCATCATTTAAACTCGTTTAATTTTTCTGTGGGATGGGAAGATTGGTCTATGTAAATGTCTTTTTAAGAAATGTGCTCGTACTAAAAATTATGTAATAATTAAAAATTATATTAAAATGCTTTTAGTGTATTTTTAATGTAATCGATTGATTGCGTACGTCGCACAATTGTATTTCAATGTTAGAACTACGCGTTTAAACTTGAATTACTTCAAAGTTGATATAGGAATGAAACGCGTCTTGCTTTGGAAAAGCAGCGAATTACGAGGGGAAATTATTTAGTCTGCAGCGCTCTGAGCAATGCTTATAGCTTTTGTGGGTCTTCTAAGACCGGCAAGGTATTAAATGAGCTGAAGCAAATGTCGTGAGGTGTACCTTCCCAAAATTGCCTTATTTTAAACGTAAAAAGCGAACTATTCAGCAAGTTTTCCTCCTTTCATTAAGTGCTAGTTTTCTCATTTTTCTTAGCATTGAATTAAGACGTACCTTTTCCAAATTTTTTGGTTTTTGTATATTGCATGATGATATTATTATTTATAATCAAGAAGTTTACTTAATTGAATTTGCACTATATCGCAGCATCAGATAAATTATCTCGCACATTTGCATTGGCCAGGCCTGGGAAGTTATACTAGCTATAAGCAGTGTTTTTACTACAGAAAGAGCATTTCAGAAATATCTGTGAACTAGGTTCTTTTGATAAAAATTAGCGAAGTTTGCCTTAACACACGCTAATTTACGTTCCTTTTAGGAAATTACTAAATGCTTGCTGCAGAAGATACCTTAATCATAGCCAAAACGGAACCTAATAAGAGCCAGTGCTAATGTTATTAAATTTCAATAGAGAAAACTAAAACTAACATTTTCCCTTGCGCAACAAACCATATTTATTGTCTCGTGCAACCGCTTTATTCAGCTATGTTGATGTATTAAAATATCGATTATTCAGTGTTTTTTTGCTCAATGCTTTAAAATACATTCCAAGAACAAGTACTAATGCTTTGGTACACGCACCGACATTGTAGCATTGCAAAAACCGCCATAACAAGATTTTTCCGCTTAAATTCTGGTGATCATTTCGGAGAAAGAAAGTTCTCAAGTTAACAGGAGAGAGACAGCTCAAACCTTTTTTGGGTTTTTTAAATAGTGCATTAACTTCCTTAACGCTGAATGAAATAAAATAATGACTTGTGCATGAAGCTTCTTAAAGTATATCTCGTATAGCTCAACAACTCAAATCCTACATTTTTAGGCTGAGATCGTACTTCTTTGTGTTATGTCTGTGTCACATGCATTTTTTTGAAATATGTTCAAAATTTATTTCAAAGATATTTTTATCACATCTCGCATGAGAAAGCCGTAAATAATTACATAGATAAACCAATTGAACTTTGAGCGCTCTAGCCATCATGAAAAAGCAGAGATTGACCTACTACTTCTCACAGTGGCAGAATGTGATCAGAGAATTAATCAACGAAAAAGATAGATTGAACATAAGAAGCAGTCACTACTGCATACTCCAAAAATGAGTTGAATGGTGAAGAATTCCTTTTTTGTAAGTTGAAGAATAAAAGCGTAATTTCTGCTATAACGGTTTTATTTAGATGATTGAAGAGTATTCTGAGAATAGAAAATTTGATAAATAACATGCATATGCAAAAGAGAAACCACATCTTGGTCTCTTATTTTGCGTAGCAATGCGAAGATTTAGCTAAATCTTGTGCGGCCATTAAATTTTCATGGATTTGCTTATACCGCATCTTTTTCTGCAATTATTCTTGGAATGGCCGCTAGAATATTTTTTTAAATCAACCATATAAAGACTACTGATGTGCTGCTGCACCAGGTTTCGCTTCCTATTGATACTAACCATTCTTTAAAATTGTTGCAAATGAGTGTTGAAAACCGGTAGCAATAGAAGAAGATGCAAATTTTACGATAATTAAATTTATAAAAAATTTGCATTTGATATCATGTATCTACCACGTTTACTATTTGTGCCAAATTTTTAAGCTTCTTTTAGAGCTTTTTTGATTAGCACTCTACCTGTGTATGAAATAAAATTGACGTGTATTTACATCTCGCAATTGATTTGAATTTTGTGACAGCCAAATAAAAATATCTCCGTAATGCTTTCTCTCTCTAATCTATGTATTAATAAAATAAAAATGTGTGCAAAAAAAAATTCAGATGCAAAGCTTTTGACATTACTGGTCCCCATCTTTTACGGTGTATTTCTTGCGGAAACTGCGGATCCAACTGATTCTCAAGGAAACGTAGAATCAGTCTGTAGATATGTAAGCAGCGGGCTTTCCCTATATGGAGATAAGCTTGCCCGCTATCCGTTTTCTGAAAAATGCAGAGAATATCAAGGTTCCTCATTTAAATTGTATTAATATAGACATAGAAAAATTCCCGGAACTTAAAATAACTTTTAGGCATAGGCGAAGAAGTAATGAAGCAATATATGCAGGACGGACAAGATTGTTATCATGATATCGCCGCACCTTTATGTGGAATACAATATGTGGTGAATGCTCAAAAGCAAGGATGAGAGAGAATATTTAAGCAAAAACAAGAGGTACTTCTACTTACACAATGTAGGACTATGATGCCACACCAACATGCAAAAGCACAAAAGAGCTTTTCTTCATGATTGTCGAGTCTTGCAAACATCTTAAATCGGCAACTTCATCTTACACAAATTGCGCATCTTTTGACAAAAGTTCAGCCACTGTGCTCAACCCAGAAGAATTCTGCAAAGACGCCTATATTCGACAAGATTCTGGTAAATCGAAAGTCTGTTACATGCCTTTATATTTCATTTCCTTTTCAATAATTATCACTGATAAAGTTTTTTGATTACAGGTGAAAATGCGGAACATGAAACAAACGAATTCCATTTGAAGACACTGACTACTATGGATCGAATGGATTGCAAGCGTATTGTGGTTTGAACAAATTTCTCAAGCTTGTCAATTTTAAAGACAAGGAATTTGTTATGCAATTCATAGGAAAATTACAATGCCTGTAAATTAGTAGCAAGTGACATTCTAGGTGAAATATGCTTCTCTATAAGGAACAAAGCAAAGTTTAAATAATTTTTTGACTACAAATCTTTAATATAACAAATCAGGTTTTTCACACCGCTATTGCACCGGTGGGGGGGCAACGCAGTATTGCGATAAATTTCCAACAGGTACCAAAATTCTCTTGAAATTATCAAATGCTGATATGATTTCGGTTTCTGAAGTCGTAAAGGATCCCACTTTCAAAATTATATGCAAAAATATAATTATTCCGTATCTAATGGAGTCTCACCGTCTCCCAAGCTGGAAACAGTACTGTTTGCTTTGCTTTAGCAGAGATTGCACCGCAAGATTAACATTTTTATCAGTCAAGGAGATCGCTGTGAAAAGATATATTCTGACTACTATTTATTTCTTGCAGCTCGAAAAGGCGGTAGTAGATAGTTCTGGTAATTCTCTTTGATGTTCTACACATTATCCTGTTAGATTTACTCAGGAAAGCACGGGCTGCAAAGGAAAGCCTTGAATCTTTAGAAGAAGTATCGAGGCCAGTACGAACATTTGATGAGAATCTTGATTCAATGGTGAAATAATATAATAGACTTGCTCTGCATTTCCATCGTCGGAATAAATGCGTAGCTCTCACTGAGTAACTCGATCGACATTGAATCGACCGATTTATTGAATTATCTCCGCCATCTCGCGGACACCAACATGGCTCTTGATTCCATTTCGGTTAGTGGGTCCACAAAGAAGTAAGGGTTAAAATGAAAATAACGGGCAGATAACATCTTTTCAATGAGCAGACAAATATTTATTCTCAATTAACTAAAGCGCTTTCGGCAACAGGTTCTTCACTCTATCTCCGCACGATGTGCACGTTGAATTTATTTCTCCTATAGAAAATGCATTTGCAACGTCGAAGAAACCCGAGAAAACTATAAATGATGAACGAGTAAAGAAAAGCTAAGGAACGTTGTTCACAAACAGAAGTAATTACCGTGTGAATTTTGCAGAGCTTAGAATTACTATTGCGCATTTCTCCATATTTGCTCTCCTTAAATACAAACGAGCAAAAAGTATTGGAGATAGTTCGAAATCTCAAGAAAACAGTATGATGGAAAGTTTCTTATAAATCTCGCCATGCTCTATTAAATGTCTATGTGAATGCTTTGGATAGCTTCTGCAACGTGGACACGTCTCCTATGCAAGAGTACAACTCAAATTTGTTTTCTCACCAAGTATTCTTTCATGTAGAATGTTTATCAGTCCTATGGCTTTCATCCATTAGAAGCACCACGGATTGAAGTGATTAGAAATCGTATAAAAGTACTCTGCGAAGTAGTACAAGGATTTGTTAGAGGTCTTCGCCCACATACCCTCGAAAAAAATATGGTGAAAATATTGACTAATGCAATGAAAAAGAACACAATTTTTCACAGCATTTGAATAAAGCCCGAGTCAGAGTTGATTGACACAGAAATACGTGCGGAAGGTAGTCCGTAAAAAATGAAAGGATGAACTTTTTTTTTTAATCAGTCACATTTTAGGGAAAAGATTTACACTCCTTGCAAATATGTATGGTGCACAAATGAATCTCTTGACGAAAATGCAACGTTTCGGAAATCAAGGAGGAAATGTCGTTCATGCTGCAATGAGAGCAGCATTTTGAATACCTGTAATATACCCATTTAAGCCTATGTATATCATACTATTCTTGTTACGCTAAGTAATAATGAAAGTTCAGGGTAAGAACGCGTAACACTCTCTTTTGGCATATAATAAGAATAGATTAATATACCAAACATAAAAATGATTAGCAACGAGTAAAAACACGAAATTAGCTCCACCATCAGCGTTTATAAACCAAGCTAAGAAAAAGAAATATTTTGAAAAAGAAAGGCCACGTAAATTTTAAAATTTGTCTTGTAAAGAAATTTGTAATTGGCTCGTCATAAACTTGAAGCTACTATAATCCTATCCAAGGGAACTTGAATTGGTGCTCGTACACTCGTAAATTTTAGTAAAACTGCTTCAAGTTTGAAAAAGAAAGGTAGATAATGAAGGCGGGCTCTATAATATAACGTGTTTGGATAAATTTTAACGGTATGCTCTCGATTTAGCACTGCCAAAGTTTAATTGATATTTGGAAATTATTTTTTCAGAACTTACATTAGTTTTAGTAGTTGTATCTGAATAATAGTTGTTCAAAATAAATGGTATTTGACAAGCCATCACGCGTGTTTACTTTCATCAGTCTTGCGCAAAACTGCTATTTTTAGCTTATAAATCTTTCTTAATTACGACGATAAAAGTAGCAAGTCAAAAATCCAATAATTGCTGCAATAGTAACGCAAGAAATGCCGACAATTAATATTATTCTATTTCGCTGTGTTGTTGTTTGGATCTTTCTTCCTTTTACGTATTTACTGTCGGGAAGTATATGCTTCTGGTAACTATAGGGATGTATAGTGTTGGTATGTGGAGAATATGACGGTATAGCTTTTTGATGGTCTGCTAAGGTGGTCCTTTTACTTGCTACCATTTCAATTGGGGAACTGTGCTGTAACGAGTTTTTGTCGGAGCTCGACATCATTGTCTTTGCTGCAGCATTGTCCTTTTGCCTGATCTTGTTTTCCGTGGTTGTAGACTCATTCACTTTAGAAAAAGCATGCACATTTTTGGAAAGACCTTTTATTGACATTTTCATCATTTTCGTAAGCTCATCAGTTGATTTTTCTAACTGCCCAGTAGTCTTTGGGCAAACAATACGGGTACACAATTTGTATTCCCGCAGGCGGCAAACATTCAAGTTTGAGCAGACCATCTTTATAGGAAAATTTTCTACGTTCAGTGGAAATGCCCTTTTTCGAGGAATAGAAAACCACCTATATTCATTTTGTTGTTAAACAAAAAAAGTCATGATACAAAGAAATTCATAAATCAACAGCTTTTTCCTTAGCACAGTAAAATACATACACTTACAAAGAAATAAATAGCCTATATTCCATCACAAAATTGTTGAGCTATATGCAGAGATACTGCTTTGCGATCTATTTTTTAAAATTAATTTTTCCAGTATAGAGTTTCTAGTCGGTAAAAAATTCAACACGTAAAAGTAAAGCCAATAGAGTAAGGCTAACCCGAGCAAAACTGCAGCTTCTTTAGATGCGAGAATAAAAGTAAAAGAATGGACGTTATCAAAACAAACGGGAGAATATTTTCTCATTTTAAAGAATGGATCATTCGATGATGAATGACCTTGACGATCATCATAAGCCATTTCGATTGTAATTTTGGGTTTTATGACCGCTTTCAATGTTTCCGCGCTCCTTGAAATAGACACGAGTATTCCTACTCGCTTGAAGAATGGAAAAGAGCTCAATCGATCTGAAAGCAAGTAACTGCTGAGGTCTAACCCATGAAATTGTAGCAGATTTTTAAAAAGTGGCTCAGCCGGCGTTTCATTCAAAATAGCTTGCACATAAAATTACGAAGACTTTTCTTCTATAAGTTGTAGTAGCTGCTTCTACGCTGTATAGGTACATCGAATTAGCAGCTTATATTTCATGCTAGGTGATCTGCTGTAACCTTACTTTCAGAATATAGAGTATCCAGAGCTTGGTCTACCTGATGCATATCCGTGGCACAGATTGAAAAATCAAATGGTTTTTTACTTTGGTACCAATTTGGCTCGATTGCCAGAGAAGAACGGCGCTGCAATGTTTGCTTATTTAAAAGGTAATCACAGTATAGAAACAAACGCAAGTATACATATTCCTTACAAACAATCTGAAAACTATAGTAGTTACATGCTTATTTGAATATCGCATTATTTCTATGTTGCCAACAAAAACTATAGTTTGTTGGTTTTAAGGAAAAAAAAGTTGCCCGCTGCGTCATTTGACGGTATAGACTAACCTTTGTCGAGTGGAATGAGCCATAATTGAAAACTAGCATAGATGGAAGGGATTTCTGCCAAGCACTACAAGACACAGCTACCTTTTGAGTATCCGTTACACTAGGACACTCACTACAAATCCATGATTCTCCACATTCTGCATTGCAATAAATAATGAAGATCGACTGTTTTTGGAAGAGCTACAACTCAGTGTTTTCTTAGACACTTGAAACCATGCAAATAATTATAGCTATATTATTAATTATTTTAATCGATCTGTCTTATTGGATATGTTTGATTCACTTGAAATCCATCGAAAATTTTACTAGTTCGATTCGTATTATCCAGAAATACCTCAGTAAAAACGCATATATGATTTCTTCACACCTTCTTGATAGGAATAATCATTTTTTAATGTATCGCATCCAATGCTGTTGCATAATTCTTCATAGTTCATCATCAGCAGATGCGGTTTATCATTTTCATCGTTATGGGGTACTTTTATATATTGTATGGGCTCTTTGTCATTATTTAAACCACTGCTTTGACCAGTAAGTTCCTGCTCCTTCTTCCCAAACTGACCATCTGCTGCTCTGTTTGTGAAAATAGTTGGGAATATACTGGCAGCATTGTGCAAACTACCTACACCAAAGTTATTTTGAGAGACTGGGTTGTGAGAATTAACTGGCATGAAAAAACCGCTTTCGTTGGATTCGACAATTGGCGTAGTAAATATACCGCCATATAGAAAAGCAATTAAGAATGTAAAAAACAGAGTAAACCTAGTTTCATAGAAACATATACATGATGATATATACTTAAAAAGTTGAGAAAATAGTGTACAATTGCAATCCATCCTTTATACACTACCAATATACTACACTGTCATTATATACTCCAAATGAAAAATAAGTAGACTAATTTATATAAGATTTAAACATCAAATTGCTATGTCTACTGGTGTTATTCTGATTCATTGAGCAATATCCGAAACCAGTATAGAAGAATTGTCTTTGCTCAACTCATTAGCAATTTATGCAACAAATATCAAAACTTTTGTTTGCTTGGGCAAGATCGATAGCAAGTAGTTTGCAAACTGATGTACACTTCAAAATATTTTACTTGTGCAAGCGGCTTAAAAACACACATTAATTGATGAAACTCGTCTCAGCGCCGTCCGTAGTTAACCTCTACACTTTAATCCTCCGTGAGTTAGGCTAGATATAATTATGCAAATTCTATTTATCCATTTGATAGTCTAATAAAGAGCAAAAGTTGCTAGCATAAAGTTAGATAATTAAAAAATTAGCGAAGATACTGCTTTATTACTTCGTTACTAAATTCTATGTATAAATGGCTTGATGATTCTTAAGCAGACAACATTTTTACGTATCAATTCCCATTTGTAGAGTGTCTATAACATTCAAAATGCTCCTACACTTAGCGAAAATATTGCTAACCGTCTGTCAGATACTCTAAATATAACTGGAGACATTTCATCTTAATATTTGAGGTGATCATTCGTCCGAAAAACTTTTGAATTTACTTCATACAAAGAAAAGCAAAAAATATTCCTAATGTCGTGAATAGATGACTTATTTTTAAAGTGAGCAGTTTCAATAAAGTTATCAAAGTCTGCAGATGTTTCAAAAATGGGGGAACTGCACCTTTCAGCACCCATTTCAAGTGCAGATACTCGAAATTTAATTCAGTCGGTTCCAAAGTGAACATTTTTGAAAGTCCAGTCTAAATTACGTGTTCTAACAAGTACCGCATCAATTGCTTTCTTACTGCATTAAAACCGAAAAAAATTGCCCTTGCAATAGAATGCTTTTGACACGAGCACGACTGAGCCCAAGAAACTAGGAACCCGCATTTCAGTGAGGAGGACCGAATTTTGAAATATATTATATCCCCGAGATCCCCTCTCAACTTTTTTTCTCAAAAATATTAGAGATATTTTGAGTATACATTTCTTACGGAAATGTGCAATTTTGAAAGGCGACTGAACATTTTTTAAAAATGCAATATTTTGTTTCATCACACAGCAACATCTGTTTCTAGCTTTTTAAAAGTAATTTCTTGTGTAAATTAATTGACTGCTATATCTTGTCCCTTTTTCTTTACGTTAATTCACAAAAATTTTGTATTGATGCATTAAGGAGGATAGACAGATATTGCAGCCCATACTAATTTCTTTTTTTACGAAAACAAGTGACGGTACAAAAATAAGCAGGGGAAATTTTGGTTAAAATATTCATATTTATTCCCCAGCCATACATTGTATTCGTTTCAGTAACAACGAACTAGCGGTGCAATGGATTAGCAAAAAAAGTAATAGTTCGTTTCTTTTATCGATATGAATGCCTTCATTTTACTATGAATCAGACGTTAATTTTTATTAGTGAAAGAATACTCACTATCCTCTAAATACGTTCCAATTCAACCCTAGCTTGCATATAAATGCAGTAATCCAGAAAAGCGGAGATATAATGAAGGAAAAAACAGACAAAAAATAAATTCAAGCGCTTTCTTACAAGAATAGCAGAACTTGCAGCTTAGTTTCTTGCATTATTTCAACGTAGCAAAGTGGTTTCTGTTGACCTTAAGCAGCCTCTATCAAAAGTAGATAGCATACATATGAACAGCAACTCTAGCACTTTTACTAATTAAATGCATCTTCTTCAAAAAGTTGAGCCTGTCAAACGTATTCATTGGTCACAAAAAGAAATTATTGCAAGTATCAGCTTCACTGGCTTAGTGCTATTGCAGTGCTAAAGCGCAATGCTACTGCGATATGGAATGGAGGGAGACACACAAACCCTGTCAGGGTTTTAGGAAAAAGTACTTGAAAGAGTGGATATGATAGGTGATACAGGCAGATCAGCTGCACCAACCTCAAATTTTCAAGCTGCGCTTTTGAAGCCCGCTTTCCAAGCAGTCCCTTGCCATGAAGAAGTGCAAGAAACAGAAAGCAACAAGCGAGAAAACAAAAAAACACCAAATGTAATGGAAAATGCTTCAGTTGCGCAGGCTGTCGAAGTACACCGCCTTGAGCAAACCGAAATGACTCTTAGTGAAATTAACAAAATTAAAAACGTACAAGAATCACATTCTCAAAACCCAACCGCGTCTCCTACAAATAAAGAAGATATAGAATCCCAAAAGATGTCGGCCGATGTCAAACTTGTAAGTCACCAAATACAAACAAAAATTTTTCCTGATTTATTTTCTGTGTTCTTTACTTTATTAAAAATAAACACAACAAATAAATCATGGTAAGCAAGCACGCTAAGCAGTCCATAAAATTTACTCCAGCGTAATGTATATCTTGCTTAGACATAATTTTTGTTGCAATGCTATTCGTATAATAGGAAATGCTCGCTATTCGACAGCAATCTAAGTCCCTTAACAAGAATTTAGACGAACTCCTTTTAGGCTTCCAAACGTATTTAAGAAACACAAAAGGTAGCATTTTATTATCCTATATAAACGCATGTTTTGTTGGTAAGTTCTGTATCTCCCAGTTGTAACGTGACTTCTTGCAGAAAATTCACCGAAAAGAAGCAAAGTAAAGAATCAGCAAAATGAAAAGGCAAAGCTTGCACAGCAATGTCGTGTTACTTTAAAAACCAAAGCAAAGTGTGAAATGAATGTATCAAGATTAAATCAAGAACTACTGCAAGCAAAATCCTTCGCTAGGCAAAATGAAAGGGACCTTAAAATAAAGCATCTGGAAGTAAATCGATTGAAGGTTAGTAAAGACGGTACTAAGTGTATTTTACTTTTTTCAAATTATTATAAATGGTATCAAGCCTCTGAAAATGTTAATTTACGGGAAACCTATGTTCTCAGGTGTATACACAAACACTTTCAAAAGAGTTACAAGCACATAAGGCTAAAGAAAAAGAAACAGACGTTTTGCTGGAAGCATATAAGGACAAAGAAAAAAAGACAGAAGCTTTGCTGCAAGCGCAATCTAATAACAGTATGATCTCAAGCAAATTAAACGAAGCACCGATCAAACTAGAGGAGATAAAATTAACAGACCAAAAGAGCAAAAGTGCGATGCTAGAACAACCAACCCTCGGTCTTCTTCCAGTTCCTAGTAGATTAATGACCAGGGGGACGACACGCTTGTCACTTTTACTAGAGAATGATCATCCTGTAGAGCAGAAGGAAAAAACGGATTCCATTAAAAACCAGCAGAGTTCAGATAATCAGCCAAGCAATACAGGAAGACCACAGCTCCTTACTCAATCAATGAAAACACATGCTAGCAGTGCTCCACAGCAGAAAACCAATTCAGAAAGTTCCGCCTCACCAACACAAGTTGAAAAGGAAATAAAAGCGCTTAGAACAAAATTCGGAACAAGTTTGCCTGCATTAAATAATTGGTTGAAGCACTTTAATCTTACGTGGCTGCATCTGCAGGTAAAAATGTTGCTGTTTAAAGATAAACGAATATCATAAACCTGAAGATTTATGACCTCAGTGCGTATCCCCTTGATAAAAATTAGACAACTTACTGTACAGAATCCAATAAAAGAAATGACTTTACCGACGAAACCAACTACTGCAATTATTCAAAGTTTCAGAGCTCATTTTATGCAAGAAAAGTCTCTCTTGGAAAAATCCATTTCGGCACTCCACTACGAATCAATGAATATAATGAAACAAGTTAGACACCTTCGTGAGAGCACATTCTACATCAAAAATGCACCCAAAATAAAAAATAACGTTTAACTGGATTGTTTTAGGTAATAGCCATGCCAAGGAAAGAAATAGAGCACAAAAACAACACCAAAATACTTTTAGGGAAGATAAATGATATAAAAAAGGAATATCAGCAGCAACTTACCGAGATAAAAACAGTGCAAGAAACAATTCATGAAAAAGAAAAGCACCTTGAAAAGTTACTACAAGAGAACACCAAGATGGCGGAGGAAAATTCAAATTTAACAAAGCAAAAGCGAAATCTCCAGGTAATTTACAAATCATTTAGGTGCCCATTAAAGGGGAGATTACCACACAATAAATAATGGAAAATTTCTTCGTGATACTGTGTAACATACAGCTGCAATTGAGTGGTTTTCAAAAGCAGATAAATGAAAAAGAAACCGAAAACCAAAAACTTCAGCAGAGCATAGCTCAAGCAATGAGAAAATTAGATGAAAAAGTTCAGCCAATACTGACATCAAATACAGCAAAGATAGGACATGACATAGCTATTTCCGAAACAGAGCACCAGGTGAGATAGGACTACTGTTTCTAATCTCAAGTGTAAAATTTAGATGGGAAATAAATTCACACTCGCATTCCGTCTATATATGATTATAATGCCTTCTTCCATGCCCACTTTGAGAATAATCATAAAAAGCAATCATTCCTCTTTAATTAATTGTTACAAAAAACTCTTTCAAAAAGCATTGTTACTAAAATAAATCGCCCATCTAGGAGGCGTGGATAACCTCTTTCAAACTTTATGCCTGTAAAAACTCTTCAATTTTCAACAAGAAATATAGGGATGATACTCCTGCCAGAGTGCAAAACTATAAACAGCCAGCCTATTTTCACATGCTAAAAGACAAAATCTATGCTAGAAATTCTCGCTAACGCAGCCCAAAATAAATAAATTCATCTTATTTTTAACAAATTTTCCAGATAAAACAGGCCCTGCCTCAACTGCAGAGTCTTCCACAACTCTCCCAAGAAGATTTGCAAAATCAGAAAATTGCAATATCATCTCAAAGTTTCCCCTCCACTATACCTACTGAAGTAGAAGATTCAAAACAAAAATCATCGCAGCCGATAGCTCTCTATCAACAGCAACGTATACAGGATAAAAAAGACAAAAAAATGATTCTAATGCCTTTAAAAACTCCATTGAAGGTAGAAACACTGGATAAACTCCTTGACGCTGTGTCAACGTTCTTATTTTCGCTTAATGAGTCCCTTACTCTCTCCCTAGAAGAATCGACTCAGCGAAATACTTCAATGCAACACGAAGAAAAGATAGCAAATCGTCGTCTCACCACCGGAGATATACCCGAAAGAGTGACAGTACCTGTTTTGACAGACGACTTTGCTGCAGCAAGACCGGCTTCTGTGAGCCACTCAAATTTCATAACTTGGATACACGATGCAGGAACGAATAAACAAAGTAATCAAATGCGACGGCGAACACTCTCACCAACTTTCCGCAGCCAAATAAATAACACTTTTCTGGAAGCAATAAATCCCAAAATAAACACAGATACAGTTATTTTGGATCAGAAGAAAAAAGAAATACCACGCAAGCGTAGTCGTTCGTTGAGTCTTTTCCATAGACCCGATCCCATTCAAAGTAATGCTAAAAATTTATTTAAAGCCTTTACTAACTTACAATCTAAATGGAAAGGGGCTCGGGAAAAAATGGAGATTTTCGAATCTCAATCCTGTGCGTTCGACACGGATGCGATTCCGATTTCCTTCATAACTAAGCAAAAACAGGAAGAGGAGCAACTGAGGGAAAAATATAAAGCCTTTGAATCTATTGTAAAAAGCATAGAAGTAAATTTAAATATTCTTAAAGAAAGAGAGCGCAGACATACTTTGAAAGGAGTAAGAGAAGTACTTGAATCTGAAAAAAAAAAAAACCTTGAAATTCCTTGTCCTGCTCCTGGAAACAATCAAACAAAGAATTTCAATCTTGGCAAGGATGATGCAATGGTAGAATCTGAAATTCTTGGAGGCCAGAAAAAAGAAAATCAAGAAAAAAAGAGGCTCAGCAGGTAAGGATCCATGCTGATAGCCACTTATGCATATTCCGCGGGGATTATGTGTAAGTATATACTTTGCAAAAAAGTGCAAAAACAAAATTCATAATTTTGTTTTTACTTTATTAGAAGAACCTCTCGACCTTCACAGATGCACGCAGTCAGAACTATTTCTCCAAAACCTGAAGATTTTCCCAAGCAAAATGAAACAGTGAATAGAGAGGCCGTCAATCCAACGAATTCAGAAACGTTTTCTCACAAGAGTGCGGCACGCCACTCCGCCATAAATTTGTCTCACGAAATTGGAAAAGAAAAATACACACTTGGTACACGATGGAAAGAAACAGAGATCGTTCCAAAAGTGAGCAAAATAGCTTCTGTATAGTATCTCTATAGTGCCTGAATTCATGGTAATTCACATCTTTATCAATCATACTTAGTATGTTACGTTGAAAAAAATGAAATAGCGCCTTTTGCACCTACAATTTTATCAAAATGTGGATTTTTTTAAAATACAGTCCTTTGATATACGAGAGGGCGAAGGACAAACAAAGCAGCGTAGCAGCGTAAGTACCTCGTGCGACAAAGACGTTCAAACGTGTAGAGAAGAGTGCAATGATGAAGAATGTGCCAAACTTTCAGATGAAATTAAGATGCTAGAGGTACGTTTGTTGAAAGGACCCCAAGAGAGTCAAGCTTAAAGATACAAGCGATACTCTTTATAAAAATACATTGCATACGTCGTGATTTATATCAAAAAACAAATTTATGGTGTATTTGACGCAATTTTTAACCCTGCAATTTTGTAATTTTCAGAGAGAATTACAAAATTACCAGGAAGATATTACATTCCTTGAGAAATCCATAGACATACCCATTCAGACAAGTCAGAAGTTTAGGCAACTACAAGAGGAAAATGTAAAGTTACAAATTTCTGTAAAAACTCTAGAAAAGCAACACAAATGGGATGAATCTGAAATTCAGCAGCTGGTAAGAATTCGCTAACTGCTGAAAGAACATAATGTGCAAATACTGTAAATCAAGCATAAGAATAGGGTTAGCGTATTTCACAATGCTGCCTATCTTTCTAAACTATAATAGAAAATTAGGGAAAAACAATGCGGTTTCAATTTTGCACAGGAGTCTCGCAGGATGAATCTATCGACTCGGATAGAGGAACTCTACGATAAGATTTTACAAATGCAGAAAGTACAAGCGTTGAATGAGGGTGTAGCTACTCGAAGTACTGCAATGGAATCACCTCTGACAGATGTAATAGAAATGCGCAGTATTTTAACAGCCAAAGAAGCCGAGTTAGAGCTTTTAAAACTACAGCATCAGCAAGAATTGGAAGTGCAAGCAGCGCAAACGCAAGAAAATATAATAAATATGAGAAGTAAACACGATGAAGAATCACAGGTACGCTTTACCTTCACAGTAAGCAAATTATAGACTAATATACTATAGCCATACTTGAGAAAAAACACCTATTAATGTGAAATGACGATGAAATAGGCAGGAAAATTCGTTTCAGCATTTTTTTCCCTTTTAACTATCTAGGAAATGATGAAGCGGAATCAGCTGGAGTTAGCAAGGCTGGAAATGCGCTCAAATAGAACCATTCATAATTTTGAACTCCAAATAAGTAGACTACTTCAAGAACATCAGAATGAAGAGGCTCTAGTGGAATCAACTTATGGAGTTAGAACGTATGGTGCAGGTATATCAAATAAGCTAGGCTTATCCCTACGTAAAATTTTGAAATGTTGTACAAACGTAGATTATGATTAAGAAGAATACGCATGAAATATAGCACGGTGATATTGGCGAAAGAAAAAATTGTGTGTAAAGCTTACAACTTCTTCTAAGAGATCCTAACGATTCTTTATGAAGTATATTCAAATAGCTCAAAGAAATTCTCAAGAGAAAAAACGGAAAAAATTAATTGATAATTGCAGACAAGGATGATGGAATGGCGCGAACAAGAAGATTGGAGATAACAGAGAGTTTTAGCGATGGAATGAGAGATATCATTGCGGATATGAATGCTCAAGCTGAAAAGCATCAGGAAGAGCTTCAGCAATTACGCAGAGTAGATATGGAAACATTAAATGCAGCACGCAAAGCTTACCATGAAGAATTGAATGCGAGAACAGCAAAGTATACAGTGGATTTACAAGCTCAGAAATCAGAGCATGCCAAAATATTAAGTGAAAGACAAGCAGATTCAGATCGAATGATACAACAGACGTTAATGGCGACAGATAAGCAATTGAAATATGAATCCGAAGGTACCATCACATATCCTTGATTCATTTTTTTAACAGTACAATTTGCTTTAAAAGAGAATTAGCATACAATAATCAAGCAGCTCTCTTAAATTTGATTCTTCAGGTTTCCTCAGCCAGATTGAAGCTCTAAAGCAGCATTATGAAGAAAAAATGCAATCGCATAAAATGCTACAGCAACTGGAAATAGAGAAATGCAACGGTGAGCGAATGAAAGAGGTCGATAACTTACGGGAGAAACTCTCCGAACAAAAGCAAAGACAAGCGCTTAATGAAAGCAAAGTAAGCTAAACAATTCCACATCATATCAGTCTAAAAATTCATTAAAATTATGGCAAGCAAGCTCAATTTTTAATACTCTACCGGTTCTTTTGTTACAGTATAAGAAACAAGTTACAAAAGAAAATCGTCAAGCAGTAATTAAAGCGGAAATGGAGCATGAAACCACTATGAATGACTTGAAGAGACAGCATATTGCAGAGATGCAAAAACTTCGAGAAGAGTGCGATGAGCAATTGCATACAGCAGACTTTCAACACCAGAAGGCAATCGAGGATTTGGATGCTTGCTTCAAGCAAGCTATTGAAAAGCAACGGCACACATTTGATGACCAATTAGAACTCACACGAAAAGAGCTACAAAAAGAATATAAGTTATCGCATCACCGGTAGGCCAAGTGTTTAATATTTCATTCAAATCTGCTACTTGTAGAATCGCAATAAAAAATGAAATATATTCGTTCTTGTGTTTGTGTAGACAAAAGGAATGGCAAGAGCAAATGAACGCTCAGCTAGAAAAAGAAAAGAAAAAACACTTTCAGAATGAACAAAATTATATCAAGCAAGTGCTCGAATTAAAAAAGGAAATCCAAGCAACCGAAATGCGAGTGCATGCGCACGATGAAGAAAAATTAGAACATGCAGCAAAACTGCAGGATCAACGGAAAATTATAGAGCAACAGGAAGAAGCACTTTTTAAGCTGAAATTCCACAGCGGTAATGAGAAGCATATAGAAAAAGGAGTACAGGTTTCTGAAATAATCGAGGAAAGAGGGACACAAGTAGATGACACATTCTTTGAAGTTTTACAAGAGCTAGCACAGGTGAATGCTAGCTCTACTTTTCAAGAGGAAAAACAGTGCAGTACCGGGATTGAGTCCGCTAATGCAGACCAGCAGCAGCAACCTTCTGAACTCTCCTCACAAGGAAATTATCCTACGTGGAAGATTTCTAATTATGAAGATACACAAACTCCACTAAAAGAAACTAAGATTACTGATAATTCCGACCAATTAGAAAAACTTTCGTCCAAGTTATTGTCTATACTAGCTCGCTCAACCCGTCGAAAATCACCTCAACATAAGAAATGCGAGAAACACGTTGCTACAATTGAAGAAAACTCAAAGTCCTCTGTAGTAAATGATACAAAGTCAACTCAATATTCTGATGAAGTAACAAGCTTGAAGGGCAAAGCTGCAAAATTTAAAAGCACAGGCAATGAGCACGCAGCACATTTCGATGCTGCAGAATATATTTCCCCCTTCTATGATCCTGCCGAAGTTCCAGCAGTAGACAATTGCCAAGATTTTTTGAACACCCCTATAGAGGACACAAGTATTTCAGACAAGCATCTAAGAGTAAATTTGGAAGAGAAATTGGAGAGTCTTCGCAAAAAACTTCACTTAGCTTCAAGAGAGAGTCACTTACTAGAAGTTCAGTCTAGGAACAAGAGTAAAACAAAAGATTTAAGCGCTAGAGTAAAATGTTTGGCATTCAGTCCTACACAGGAAGTCCCAAGTACCTTATTGCCCCAGCACTCCACGTCTATGACAAACAAAACAGGAGCACGTCCGTTTCTCTTAAGCGGTGCAGAAGAGTTCATGGATTTGGAAAATTCTTTCACGTTAGGTACAACATTTTCAATTCCAAGTGCAAAAGTGGATCACTCCTTGTACGAAAACCACCAACTACAGGTAAAGCAATTCACACAATTCTTGAATCCACTCCAACAATTACATTTTAGAATACTATTCTTTGTGTCTAAGTCTCCCTATCATGTAAAAAATAAATGTTTTCTTTGAAAGCCCGTTAAGCTGCTTTTGAAAATATTTCACAATTTATTTTGAGGCACTTTCGAGAAAATAAACTTACTCTACATGTAATGCAGCTGCATTAATCTGCGCAAATTTTAAATTAGATTTACGCAGTTCTGCTATGAATCATGGTGCTTGCAGGTGCTTGATCATCTAGAGCAGTGGTCTAATAATATTTCAAAGCGGTTTTATGCTAATTGATAAAACATTTTATTATCTGGGATTTGGATGTTTGGATATACCTTCGAGATACAAACTTAACAACATATATGCTTTTCTGATTGATAGTGTTCATTTAAGGCTTAAATTGAATGTAGATTAATCTCCAAATGATTTTAAAAGTATAATTTTATTTCTTAAGGATGATTTCTTTGATACCTAGTTTAGGAATATCAGCTTTATTTATAATCGTTTTTAAACCAGATCCAGGAAACTAAATTTGTAAGCATTGTGTAAAATGTAAGGAGCAGTAGCGCCGAGTATATGCAAGAAATATTTTACTACTTAAATTACAAAAACCAATCATAGGTATAAAGCTTTGTACGCTTTCAAAGGTTATCGTACCCATTGCATGTGTAAGAGGCTTCTAATTTGAACATTATGTGATGCTGTATCTTTAATAGTTGCTCTCAAGAATACTCAACCATATCAGTGTGCTTTTCTACGGTCGAAAGAGAGCTTAACAAAAACTGTTTATTTTATTGATGTTCCGCGCTGCATTTGAAGCGTTGTTTGAATTGTCTTTTTTGAATGGCAATTTCTTCTGAATCTTTAGTAGTCATCTTGTGCCATGTTTCATTGTGATGAAAAAATTTGAAGCGCCGTACCTTCTCGGCAACGCTGTTATCCGCAGCCTTCAGAATAAACGTAGTAAAATATAAGAAGCTAAAGGAGTAGGACTGCATGAATTTAAAAAATTCATAATATGTATATATACCGCCGCTTCGTCCAGAAATATCTTTGCCTGCATTGCATACACAAAGCATGCCTCGTCGTCTCGAGAATGCTATTCGAGCTTACAATTACAGTCATTATAGGGAAACAGCAAAGCATGTGACATATTACTACTACCTGTACTTGCACTTTTTTGCAAGGATGCAGTAGCATTCGTAATGAGAATCGTAACGGTATTTCATCTTGAAGTATTTCGTTCCTAAAGTCGCAGGTCAGACTAGGTTATTCAGCGTCAAAAAGTACATCAAGCAAATTATTTTTTATGAGTACAATGAAATGGAAGCCCATAACTGTCAATGAAGTGACCACCTTCGCTGGCTATTCCTCATCAGACAAGAAAGGGTATGCAGTAAGGAAGCAATAATTTTAACGTTACTGCATCGCTCTGCTAGTATTCGCTTGAGACAAGGCACAATATTTGACATTCCTGCCAAATTGGTTACTGCGTGAATTAGCGAAATTAGCCCTGTTAGCCTTATAATCTCAAATAAGACCGCATCGCAGGCTGAAGCTGGAGAAAGCAGTCTGTTTCAAAAGCCCAAATAAATTAGGTGTAATGCTTGCAATTTCAGCACAAAAACATATAAACTATTTTGATGAGGCTCTTTTCTCAAATTCTTATAAAACTATAGTGTTTATCTGTGAGTAACCATCTTGCAAGAAAGAAATCAATTACCGTAGAACTAGTGAAGTTAATAATTTATCATCAGTATTCTCCCATGTCACCTCTGCTATGTCCATGTTCGCGAGAATCCCAATGAGTTCTAGTAAGAGTGCATCGTTTATTGGTAAGCCATTACAACATTGGAGAAACATGTTTGTCCATGAACTGAAATTGCCTTCTTCTCTGCTGATGGATGCACTTTCTTACAAATTTTTTCAGCATTATCACCCATGTATAAACGAAAAATGCAAGTTAGGAGTATCAGCATCTATACAACCTAAAATTGAACGAGCATTACTCGTCATGTGAGATTAATGTTAAAATTAAGTACACATATGCCGAAAACCATTAAAAATATCGTTTCACTACATGCAAGGCCTTTTTTGAATTGCGCATCGTCTCACTTTTCAGTTTCACGTTGGAGTCGCCTATGTAAAATTAGCTTTGCATCCTCATGGTAAGAAAGATTCTTGATTACTCTCCCTAGAAGTGCATCACTTTCGCACAGCATTCTTTTAATTAGAAATGGAAATTGAAGATGCTCAATAATCGGAAAAGACATCAACGGAAACGATGAAAATAGTCCAAGAAGATTTCGCATTTTATTGCTAATGTCAGTGTAATGGAACAAAATATTTGTGTATTCATATTGCAATAGCACTACCACATCAATTGCAACATAATTATTGAAGATACTAGAGAGATAAAGGGTTTAGTAAGTTATCGAATTTTTGCATGTTACTACGCTCAAATGGTAGATGACAATGGCTGAATCGATACAATAAGAGAACGACAACAAATAGAAGCTAAACTTGTCAATCGCTTCATTTTTTAGCTCAATACTGTTTGATTTTGTAATTGAAAATATTGCGTATCTGCTACGTTATAAGAGACAAACCTAATTACTGATCCTGCGGGTGATGTCATACTCAAGTCAATAAGAGTGGAAACACACAAGTGTTGCATTGTGCTGTTTTTCCACATTATTTCATTCAAAGAGTATCCCTTGATTATATTCAGAACTCCCTGCAATTTTAAGAGAAGTCAGATTATTTGATAAGCAATTGAAACTCAAGCATTGAAGACCCGTTGCTCGGTTATTTTAAGGGCACGAGAAGAGCAAGCGCAGGCATATTACTTCCTGTTTTACAACTGTCTAATGTGCTCAGCCAATGCAGCTTTTACAAAGAAAAATAAAGAAACAGCCAGAACTAGGAGTAATAAAATAATGTGTTCTCATGACTGCAAAATTTACACATAAAATTCAAGTTCATACTTAAGTTGTATTACTTGCTTTTCCTTATGTTTCAGCAGAGAATCCACCATAAAGCGTTCAATATGCGAATCTTTAACAGTAAAATATCTTTTGGAACCAGCCAGGAGCAATTGAAGTATACCTAGTATCATCCGAGAAGCAGGGTGTTCAGCAATGTAGCTTCTATATGTCCCTTTTGTGTACGCTTCTTCCAACTCCGTTACTATTGCTGAAACGTAATATAATTTTTTCGAAAATGGGAAACTATGGGAAAAAAAGTTGCATGCCTTTTTGTATGTGTATCAAAATGATACACAACAGCCTACTTTGAACAACTGTAAAATACAAGTTTGGAATTCTTTAAAGTGCGCTGTTTCTTAATTGCGCAACTGCTAAAACGAGCAAAAAAAATATTCGGCATAATAAATAGTACACATAATTATAGTAATTATTGCACCTTGATAGAGTTCTTGCTTGTTTTCTTTACTATATAGGATATCTAAAGTAGCTAGACTAATATTGCGTTGTTTTGTTTGAAAGCTTCCTAGTAAGAGGAAAGCTGCGTAGCTTATATCTTTCTCAATATAAATACTTGTCTCCGCTCCAGATGTCCTATGAATACACATAAAATTGCTTATTCAATTGCTTATAATTCAATAAGAAGCGATAATTAGTCTTGAATTATAATTCCTCTAAAAACTATTAGGACTGTTTCAATATTTTGAATGACAGAAATTCATAATAATTGAAGTAGTATTTTAGCAGGCTAAATGATTGCTTTCAATGAAAGATACCACTGCAAATTTAGGAGAAATTGTAGAATAATCTGAATAAAGGTGTAATCACGGTTTCTCATAGCAACTTCAATCGGTAAGCAGCTTTTAAACTGATATATACAGGTAAATATATTTTCGAGTTGTATCAATAAAACATAATTTTTCATTTTGATAAATTTGAGTATGTAAGGTAACACACTATTCTTTTGCTCACGTCCAGCATTCATCAAAAATTTTATAATATATTTAAGGGAAAACAAATATAAAGTCCAATTCAAAACACCTCCCGTGTCAATATATTCCAGCAACAGTAGCGTATCTTGATACAGGGGCATATATAGACTCACGTTAGTATTGTTTGTTTGCTTGTTTTGCACATGTAATCTTTGGATTTCTTGCTTTAAACATCGTATAATGGTGTTGCTGCACTAGAAAATTTAATTTTGGTGAATCACAGAAATATATGCCGAATGATTGAGTATTAGTTTTTATAGAAATGAGAAACAGTTCAATGAGAATAACGGTTAGGATTTAATCCACAGGATCAGAAGGAGTTGGAAATTTTTAAACTTACTTTATTTGTCCTTAGCATAGGATGAAATTTTTTGAAATAAGAAAATACAAGGAGAATGGATACCACCATCAGGCTAAGAATAGAGCTTTTCTTTCCATCTTCACGTAGTGTTCGCAACAACGTGGCAAGTAGTCGGCTGTCATCTGACATATACTCTACCCATACTGTGTGCTGACATAGCAATAGAATGCTTCGTACTGCTTCTATTTTAGACATCTAATTTAAACAAAAAGAAAAAAGTATTTATCAGCTTGCCACAACCAAATATTTTATCTAAAAGTTGATATCAAACCTTAAAGAGGCCAAAAAAGTGCTATGGTACCCAAACAATTTGCTGCTGCACTAAGGAAGCATTTTTTACTTTCCCCCCATTTTTATACGATGAATTTTTTTCATATAAAACCATGTATGTTATTCATTTGAGTGCTTACTAGTTGATCGTCATACATTTTTTCTTTGAGAGCTTCTGACAGCATCGCAAACTTTTCTAGACGAAGTTGGGCAGAAGCAACTACACTAATTTTTTTTTTATTTTGCGGCCGTAACTCGACCGAGTATTTTGCACTGAAATCGTTCTGATGCATCTAAAAGAAAAAAAAAGTTGTTAAATAAAGGCATGAGAAAGTTCATACAAGCTTAATATCAACAAAAAATATAACGTAATTTTAATCAGAAAATTGTTTTTCGGCATTGAAATCATTCTGAAATTCTTAATGGTAGCCCGCCCTAAAATTAAAAAATAAATTTTAATCACACATTAGTAGGAGAATTTTTGCTTACTGTTTCTACGCAGTTACTACCATGTCCTAGAACTGCTGACATACAAATGACCAAGAAAGCTCAGCATTTTGACTGCAACTTCTCAATGCCGTTATCGCAAACATCCAAAGTAATGCCATTGTATAGGAATGAATAATTTTAAATTAATGAATGGTAACCATTTTCCAAGCTTAAAAGCTGTTTCAAACAAGATCAAGAATCTATTCATTACTCTCTTGTACGCTAATCTATCCTACATGTCGAATAAGAAAGGATAAAATAAGGACATACTTCCGTCACATACTTCGTAAGCATGCAATGAGGTGACCACAATCATCATTATGCATCAATTAAATTGCAATTTGCACTGAAAGGAATTAATGGTGGGACGGTACGAATTTCAATGCTGTAGGATACCGTTTTGGAACCATAAATTATTGGGTTTTAGCTTGTGGATTTGTGTTATTGCGCATTTCTTTTGCTATGCTTTGATAGTTATAATATTTAACAATTCAATCTTTGAGGGGTAGGGTACACAAGATATTAACGTTATTTTTGTTAGCAGAAAGTATTACGGCTAAATCAAAAATGTTTTGAACCGGGAGTATTCCCACAAAGAATAACTGAAAATAGCAGATTGTATCAATATTTTCTAGTAAGTGCTGCAGCTTTGTTCCCATTACAGCCTATTGGGATAAACTTCCACATGCCAAGCCAAATATTTGATAAAAGGATTTCTAGAAACAACGCGTTAAGCAAATTCATTTGAAGAAAGACAACTATAATCTCTTAAAATCTTACATTCATTTTAGAACGATTTAAAAACTGCTTCAACTTTTGCATAGGTACCTTTAATACACACGGGCCTCTTCACGATGATAAAACAATTAGATCAACGGGGGATTTCCAAAAATTCCCCGCGATATATTCTCAAGAAAAAGGTATTCGATTGCCATCTACAATGCCTTCAGGATGAATTGGAGAACTTCGATCAAGAAATATCGCTTGCGTGTAAAGCAAAACAAGATATACGAGGAATTGTAATATGCAGCATTCCAACTTTTTATATGAATGACTCTTTCACTTCGAAATGCTTTTTGGCAATTGTTGATTCTCCAAATACGAATAATTTATGACTAAGTATAGTAATGGATTTAGATAAGCTTATTTTTTGAACTATTTCTGCATTTGCACCAAATTTTTTTTGTTTTGCTGAGACTCAATCGGTGTATTTGCAAGAATTTTGCAGCTGCATGATTCTTTCGATTTCGGTAATTGGTTTACATCAATATTAAACTTAGGCTCGACATACCTATTGCTTTAAATTCTCACAGTCGTATATTTGTACAATTGAAGCAAATAGCTTAAAAAAAGTTGCCATTATAATTTTATTCATTCCAGCTAGAAAACTACTCTGCGTTTGCTTGATCTCTTCATCTAAAATAGGTATATGATCAAGAAAAAAGACTGGATGAAAGCTATGATATGTATGAATCCATCCAAGCTGATACAATGAGACGCAAGAAAAATATAGAATCATCCTTTAAAAAGCAAAAACAGGAGCTAGAGGAACTCTTACAGCAACAGAAGCTAAGGGAAGAGGAAACAACATTGAGACTTGCGACTGAATCAAAGCAGAAAAAGGCAGAATTAGAGCATATAACTAACGAGTTAACACGTGAGAATTTTATTTTTTAAATATCTAAATTGATAAATAACAAGTAAGCTGTATTTTCTGTTGTGATACTCTATTACAACGAAAAAATATGTATGCAATACTGGCAATGACTGAAGTATACTATTCTATTCAGTTTTATCATTTTGATTCCGTGTATTTTGCAGCAAAATCTTTTTGTGGTTTTGCTTTCATCACACAAAAATAGCACAATATACCACCTTAAACAACATGCACAGACTAATTTGACAGCGTTGCATTCTTAGAGCATTTTTTTGCTATTTTATAACCGATCTTGTATTTGAGTAATAGCATATGTATTCCAGCAATTTATAAAGAGGTGCAGATAATTTAATTATTTTATGTGATAGAGCTATTTTTTATGAATACTGCCACTATAGGAATATCATTTTTTCCTGCATTCCAGTTTAACAGTTTGCATGCCTTTGTAAATTAGTAGTAAAAGATGTGAGCAGATGAAAATATCAAATTAGTGGCATCCTCACATTTTTGATTGTTGCGCTGTCCAGGACAGGAAAATGAGTTAGAAATGCAATGGGAAGAAATAGGAAAAATGTTTGAAGATGCAATCACGTTGATGAACGAAAAAAAATTCACGGAGTTTACTACCTCGAGGGATGTTACCACACTACTAAATGAACTAGGCTGATATGCATAAAATACTTGATTGAAATAGAGCCACATTTATCCATTCTCATACGTATAATCATGAATTTTCAAAGCTGCAACGCTGCAGATTACAGTAATATTAATCATTTTCTACCCAAATATCTAGTAATGCCATATATGTTAAAGTGCTAGCGATCAACAGATGATGTCGCTCCCTTCACTAGTAATGCATAAAATAATTTTAGCAGTGCTGTTATGCTTCATGATTTTTTGTATCTAAATTTGACACCATCGACACTGATTTATTTATGAATGCAAGCACTATAAGACTGTCTCATCATGCGATGCGGAGCTACTTTCGAATGATGCTTCCATATGTGCGTATGTTTCATTTTTAGTGGTTGAATTACTAAACCATTTAGCAATAGATCGGATATGCACAGGTATCTCTGCTTTCATGTTTTTTATTTTTAAAACAGTAAATATAGAATTGGCCTGTATTTTTACTCCGCTAGATTTGCTGTCTGCTATTTAAATTGAAATGATAGTTTTTAATTGATTCTTACAAAAAATTGTACAACTTGAATTTTTTTTTGTACATACGCACATTACTTGTTCAATGGTCTTTCACGCTAGATCAGAAGAACGGTATAGGATACATTCTTCCAGCTTCAATGCAAAATTCATCGTTTAGGTTTATTTGCTTCAGTTTTCCTAATCTAAAGTGCGGTAAATGAACAAATTTTTATGCTATATGCTCATTAACAAATTCTGTTCAAAAGAAGAGAGATGATTAATAAATCATCGTATAACCTTTCTAGTATTTCAATTATATTACGTCCTAGAGGAATAAAATTTCATCTGATCTTTGCAATAGAAAGTGTATCATTGTAGAAAAAAGCCTGTGAATGCCAAAATATTTCTCCGATTGTAAAAATGGTAAATTAACAAAAAGCATCGTAGCACTTCATTTTGCAAATCATGCCCACAAACAAAAGAAGAAGCGCGTTTTCTCAATGTGAAGCAATAAAATTATATGTTTGCCATTCATTTCCATCACACAAATCGAGGAAACTTTCCGAGTTGTTCTCACTTAAAACCTTATGTCGAATTTCATAGGGTATGCAAGCGAATTCCCGTTGTTCAGGAACCTGCAATTCACGAAAAGTAGACTGAGTTGCAGCCTCCAATTCCTCTAGCATTTTTGACAAAACAGTACGATATTCATTTGGCTCTTCATACTTTCCAGTAGAGGATGCCTCTGCGTCATCCTCTATAGTCCAGAGCTTGTATATACCAAGCTTGCTTGGATTGAAGCCAAGAGAGCTTAGAGATATATAGAGCCTCTTCAAATCTTCTTGAGTATAGGCAATGAGCCAGTGTATTGGAGCTTCCTAGGAAAGAAAAATATGTTGAGTAATGATAGGCAATAGAACACATAAGCAAAAGTTTGAAAAAGAATGCAGGAATGCTCAGTGATAAAATAGGCAATAAACTTTGCGATGCAACCAAAAAAATAAGATAAGGAAATATAAAAAAAGAAAAGGAAAGAGAATACTCTTGTAATAGTTATCATACGATAGGATGAGATAGAGTTCATGACAGAAGGCAAAATAAAATAGAATTGCTCAAGGATGACGTGTTGCTAAGAATATCCATCATAAAATTTCAAGAGGCTCTACCAATTTCTAAAGCATTTTATACCGAAAAAAAATCTCATTCTTAAAAGCAAGAGGAGAAATGAGTAATGCTAGCAGGCTTCAAAGAAAAAAAAGCAAATTCCATACTAAACAATCCGCCCCTTTCAACATTCCGTGAACAGACAGAGCAGCATCCACCGTTTATATAGTGAATGTTATCTAGAAAATATACACCCCCTAATAATACTGTGTTTCTTTTTCATGAGCTATCAAACTCAAGCCAAGAGTGTGTAAAATTTCACACTGTACGAGTATAGGGATGGATTTAGAAAAAAAAAAAATAGGAAAATATTGCCTCCAAGAAAGGATTTAACAAAATAAAAAGTATCACAAAAAAAAAAAAATTGGCAGCAAAAAAGCTCTATCTTCTGCAAAAATAAATCCACAACATGCGAATAATAAAACAAAAATACACAGGCTGGATATATACGTACATTAAATCTTAGAAGCAGAGCAGCCATAAAAGAGGGAGGATAGTAATGACACTGGGAATAGCTGCTCACGATCTTCCGTATATCCTGAGGGCGTAACGATGCTATACGATGGCATAAAATATTACCGAGACTCAGAAATATCTGAAAGTAGAGCGTATAAGCGTTCCATGAAATAAGAGAGAAAACAAAGCATCAAGGAAGAGAGAAAAAATTAGATAGAGTTATTCTTTCTCTTCAAATTACAACGCCTGTTAGACCTTGAGATACACCTCAAAGGCATAGCCTCCCCCATGGAATATCAAGACAGAACTATCAAGAATCCATACAAATCTATTTTTTACATCCTTTGCTCAATATAAAAAATCCATGAGGCAGGATTTTTTCAAGTTGAGAGAAATACTACGATTAAGAAAAATAGCATTAAATTCAAAAAAACCATTCCTATCAAGACATTTTCATGCTAAAATAGACAGTGTGATGCACCTTCTCATTAGAAAGATGAAATTGGCTCATAGAGCTCAAGATTCGTATGAAACTTTCAGTGCAAACGTGTTTTTGTCGTTGCTTTGAAATATGTTTTGGAGAATGCAACTCTATAAGAACAGTAGAGAGGGGTTCCATTTTCTTTCTTTTAATAGCCATTGTATTAAACTCCGTTGTTTCTTCTGCTGAAAAAAAAAATAGAAAAAATGAACTCTCTGAAACATTCAAATATAAAATAGAGAGGGTCATAAAGAGAACTCTTTCAAAGAAATCGATAAAGATATCCTTCTTTCAGCGAAAAGGAACAAAGAGGAATACTGAAAAGATAAAATTAACTCTTATAGTTATCATTTTTAAGTGAGAATCTACTTTGATAGACCATAAAAATACATCCAAGAGGTCTTCTATTAGAAATTTTTCCTTAAATACACCAAAAAGTAGCTTTCAAACAGATTGTTTTTAAAGTTTTAGTTTTTATCTTCTCTATATCCTAATTATAACTTGGGTATACCCTCTGATCCAAATATATTCTTTATGGAAAAACTATTTTCTCCATAAACAGTGCATCATCCCCTTTTTTCTAAAAAAAATATATTTATTTTTGATGAAGAATACAAAATTACGCAGAAAAAAAATGAAATACGAGAGAAATGTGGGGGGGGAGACGTGAGAGAAATGCATGTTAGATAATAAAGATTTAGAATAATAATAAAGAAGATTTAGAATAATAAAGAAAATTTAGAATAATAATAAAGATTTAGAATAATAAAGAAAATTTAGAATAATAAAGAAAATTTAGAATAATAAAGAAAATTTAGAATAATAAAGAAAAAGAATAAAGAAAAAGAATAAAGAAAATGAATAAAGAAAATGAATAAAGAAAAAGAGGAAGAAGCGAGAGAAATGCATACGCTCAGTGTTTGTTTGAGACAGATGTAGAGATAGCCAAAATAGACAAAACAGAAGAGGCGTATGCACACTAAATAGAAAATTCTCTCACCTCTCCATTCTTAAAGCATCAACCCTCCCCTATAAATTTCTACTTAAAATCAAATGTACCCAAGGCAATATCTGCGGTAGCGAGAGGGTCCACAAAGTTTGAGAGTGACTCCTTTGAAGGAAGAGACGATGAAACTATCTCTGATTTCTTCATATTCGCTTCATAAACTTCTAATAAATACGATAGACGTTCACAGAGGATGTCAAACAAAGAAAAATGTGAAATATTCAAGCGAGCATAGCCATGCATTATACAGGCCAATTCATCCATCGTATAGTCACGAATGAAGCGTTCTACATGCAACGGAGCATGATAGAAGAGAGGACCATACCGATGTTCCATCTATATAGATGTAGATGTAGATGTATACACAAGATAAAATTAAAAAACAGTAGGAAAAGGATGCTTCATTCCATCTATGTAGATGTAGATGTATACACAAGATAAAATTAAAAAAAAGTAGGAAAAGGATGCTTCTCTCTCTTCATTTTCCAATTCCAAGGCTAGGAGGCACATTTCGAATTCCTCTTTCCTTACAGAGGCATGCTTATGTGAGGAGAAAAATAAGAACTTTAAAGAAGTGAAAAAATGTGTCACAAAATGTATACAATGCAGGAGGAAAGAAAGACTAGAAGAAGAAGATTTCTCTTAGACTAGAAGAAGAAGATTTCTCTTAGAGTGTATACAACTCTCAGTGTGGAACTCCAATAGAGTTAAGAGAAATCCTTTGAAGTCCACAATGCTTATAAAATAAAAATAAAAAAGACTGGGAGAGAGAACAAAAGAGATGTGCATGGGAGGGAGGGCCACCCTTTTGGGAATCTCCATTTTTTTGCTTGAATTCACCAGAGAAACGATAGGAAGAAGATAAAAAGAATAGCTTCTATAGAGAGAGATATTTTCTCCAAGGCAATAAAAATCTTCCTTCCTCTTATATATCTCTCTCTCAAAATACTCCACATAAGATTCTATTCCCATTGAAATACAATAGAAATCACTACGATTCTCCAAAGTCTCACATTGGATAAATAGAATCTATTTACATATCCAAATACTTAAAAAATTATACATCTCTCTATCGAATGGGAAGATTTTTTTTTTTGGCTTCTCTTTGCTTCTTTATGACGGATACTCTTTAAAAAAATAGGGATTTTACTTTGATTTTTTTATAAAAAAATATTTAGAAAAAGAGTTAACAGATGGCTTCTTTCTTTATTTATAAATATATATTTTTTTTTTTTGATAAAAAAATGTTTTGGAATGTATATACATTTATACCTTAGCATAGGCATGGATGAGAAGTGCCACAGAGCGTGGCTGTAATTTCTTGGAGAGATGACCAATGCGTTCACCCATGCATTCAAATAAATAGGAAGCCTATATAAAAGATATATAAACTTTGTAGAGATATCCTATGTGGATAGTTTTGGTGGTGTATTTTCTCTCACACATTCTCTCAAAGTGTATATACACAGGCAGTTTTCCTCTCAATCCGTTTTTTTGTTTTCATTACACTCTTTTCTCTCTTCTTTTTCTGCGTTTCTTCCACACAAAATACCATTCCTGTAGGAGATGCACAGATATATAGAATAAGAAGCATTTCTTAAACCTCTACACCCCAAAGACTATCCCAAAAAAAAATTTTTCCTTGAAATCTTACAGGATGCTTCATTTTGGCATAAGCGGCAGCGACAAGACAAATCGATTGTAAATTATAAACTTTCAATCTCTTTGGAATATCCTGAATTACAAAAATATTTAGATAAAAACGAAAGGTAGAAGATGTAAAAAAAAGAAAGATACAGAGAAATCACTCTAGGGTTACTGTAAGTACACTCCGAGGCAGGGGGTCAACCCTTTCTCGGATTTCATTTATATCTCTCATTGATGAAAATGCGTGGAAATTTTTACACTAGGCACTTAATAATGTGGCTAAACTTAGAATAATTTATCAAAGCTTTGTTTTCTCCTCTACTTGTAAAAAAAAAAAAAATTTCCTTTTGTTTTCATCAAAAATTGCTTCCTCCTTATACGCCTCACGTCATTGTTTTTTTTCTAAAAAAATTTTCAAAAGATAAATTACAACACACTGTAGTAATTCTCTATGATAAATTAACATACCTTTTCAAAATATTTAAACAAAAGAGGTGAAGGCAATTCTAATCGTGCCAATGCATTTAAAATCAACGCTACATCTTTGGGTTGATTTTTTTCAGTATATTTCTTATGAACTTCTTCTGCAAGAACTTCCAAGAGATAAACACTCCTAGCCAGAAACAATATAAAAGAAATATACACACCCTGCTAACTTGGGATAGCCAAAAAAAAAAAAAAAATTTAAATTAGGTGCGTGTGTGTTTCCTTTTCATGAAAAAGTTTTCCTTTTGAGAGTTAAATATGTATGTATTTGTTTCATTGGAAACACATAGCACCTCTTCTCAAAATGAAATTAACTACAGAGAGAACACAAACGTATTCATCATTCTGTGTTGTACAGACAAAAGATTGTTATCTATTCGTTTATGCCATGCTTTCTATTTTGAAGATTTCTTTTGTTTTTCCTCTTTTCTCTTCTCTTCCTCCCTCTTTTCTCTTCTCTCCCTCCCTCTTTTCTCTCCCCTCACTCTTTTCTCTTCCCTCCCTCCCTCTTTTCTCTTCCTTCCCTCACTCTCTCCCCTCCCTCACTCTTTTCTCTTCTTTCCCTCCCTCTCTCCCCTCCCTCTCTCCCCTCCGTCTCTCCCCTCCCTCTCTCCCTCCCTCTTTTCTCCACCCACACTATTTCAAAAATCTTCTACTAAAATTAGAGTTCTGCAAAATCACCCAGAGATATTCCACTCCCACTGCATTTTCCTTCGCTAATATCTCTCAACTATTGCCACTTCCTTTGCCCTTCTCTTCACATATTTTCTACATAAAATTCTTTCATCCCTTCCTCCTTTTTCCTCACATCCTCCTTTTTTGAAAAGATTTTCTTACCGAACATTCAGACGTGCATAGGCATTGGCAATGACAGCCAAATTAGAGAGAGAAAAATCTCCAATTTGACGGCAAATTTCCGCAGTTAGGAGAGCAAAAAAACGCTCATCCTTTAATTTTAAGCGAGCATAAGAATTAGCAATTAAACATAAAGACCTTTAAGAGTTAAATATATAAAAATAAAATAAATCTTAAACCAAGAACAAGAAAAACACAATTTTTTAAAAACTACACAGAAAACAAATAAAGGAAAAAAAAAAAAAAAAAAAGATAACAAAAATAGTCATACGAAGAAAAGATTTCCTGCTTTCCAATAACGCCATATTTCCATCAAAAATAATTGTATATTTCTCTTGTGAAAGCCTTCCCATTTAAACATAATCTCTTACAGTTTGTATCTCTCTCTTTTTCAAACTATCTGTGATTCAAACATCTTGCATACTCTCTATACACGTAAAATTTGGGATGATTGTTGAGAGTCCATCACTCTAATCACATCCAAAAGGTTGCAAAACCGTCATAAATTTGCAACGCTTACTAGCAGAAGCTTCCTTTTTCTATGGAAAGAGTAAACAAACGACATGTGGAAAGGAGGAAGTACACTGGTAATGTATATGAATTCTACTCACTGAGGGTTCAAGAGGGTATGAATTTCAAAGAATCGCCTCTGCATAACAGCCATGACGTGAGGATGATGAAAACCAAACGTTGCATAGGCATGCAATACACGACTGAACATATACGTGCAAAGTAAGATATATCTATAGGTATTGAAAACGTTTGTGAGGATTCTTTCTACAGCCTCCCTAAGAGAGGAGGCAATAATAGGAATGGAAAAGATGTGTGGATGATGGGGCGAGAGGCTCTACAAGTATAGTATAAAACTATTTTTAAAAAGGTTATCTATATAAACGCAAGGGAAGAACTATTTCTCGAGAGGAGAGAGCGGAGCTCTAGGGTTTCATTTTTCCTCTTTAAAACACTATTTCATGCCAAAAGTGGACGAACCAAGATCCATAGGATCTCTCAAATTCGGGTAAAGTCCCATCCAGTTACAGAACATGCTTTTTGGTATAAAGTTTAGAAATAATATAAATAAAAATGCTATGCTTTCGCTTTTTCTCATTTCATTTATTCCTATAGGTTATTTTAGAGTGGCTGCTGTCACTGTAAAAAAATTTTGCTTTTCCATGCACTATAAAATGACCTCAGTTGCTCTCCACTGAAGTCATTCAAACGCTGAGCAATACGTTTAGATAAAACAGTGAAGATGATTTTACTATTGTAGTTCAACTTAATACAAGCTGAGAGAAGAAACGCTATATCTGTGGCAGAAAATCCATTAGAACAAAGTGGTAAGGCGGCTGTCATCTTTTGAAGCATCTCCTTATCACGATATCGCATCTTTGCAAAGATAAACATTATTTTAGAGATTTGCTGAGGCCGTAAGGTTGTCATAAGATCCGTCGTACGTGCTGCAAAGGCTTTCCAAAGTTCAACATCCGATCGAAAATCACTGCAGAAAAAAACATGAAAATAAACACACCGTGAGGTTTTATAAAATGCGTTTATTTTAAGACAGTGCATGGTTCAAAGCAGGCTGCTGCAACTTTGAAACACTTCCATTCGTAGAAGATGCAGCTTCAGATCAAATGGTATATCCAAAAAGCAGGGAGAAAGGTAAACAGTATGTACTCCGTCAGGATAAGACTCTGAAGGGGTGATAAAAAGAACAGGTGATCGCCAAAGTATAGAAAAAAAAATCTATATGCCAATAGTTCATCCATCAAAAATGCTACAACTTTAGAATTTCTTGTTGTAAAGGGGTTACACACAAAAGTAATGCTGAAAAAATGTAAAAATGTTTATACGTGCACGTACCACACGAATACAATCAAATAAAATACATGGTCAGTGAAAAGAAGCTAAAACTATTGAATACATTTCTCAAGATGTAGAAATACTCCAGTGGCAATTTAAAATACTTTGCAGCGTTGTAACTTGCAAGGGCAAGAAAAGATAAACACAGGGAGGGGACATTTTCCATTCTATACTATTCATAAGCAAAGCTGCGAAAGAAAAACATGCCTTCAATATGTTCGCTTAAAACATACTACAGTACTATTCTTAGAAAGCAACTATCTTGTAATGGGAAGATTTGCTATGTGATCATATGTATGCTGTGTTTTGACGAGGAAACGTTATTTTTATAGATGCGAAAAAACGAAATATTTTTGATCCCATGATCAACTATTTTACTCTTCATTCTGGAGAGAAACAATCAGTGGTAATGCAGGCATACAACCAGAGCCATATAATTTTACAATTGCTCCTAGCCAGTTTTTATTGAGAAGCTCATTCAAATGATTACGTTGCAAAATAATCAAACGATTGCGGCAAGCCCTAAAAACAAACCTGGCGGCCTGTTGCACTGCCCCAGGGAGAGCATTTGCGGAAAGCCGTGCAATTGGGAACGCGGAGGACCCTCCAAATCTGCACCATTTCCCTAAATACATTATTAGCGTGACAAATCCATGGACTTTCAAAAGATAGGAAATTTTGGGTACGCCGAAGAAAAAGAATAAAAGTAAGGAGAAAGTTCAGACAATCACACTCCCATCCGCTTTATTTCAATTTTCTGTTGCTGAAGATCTTGAACAAACTTTGAGAAGAGACTAGACATTGAGTCATGACCCACGTTTGCCGCCTCCTGGCAAGCAATGCTGGCACTGCCGCTAGTTGATTGGATGCTTCAGTCTTGGTCAAATCCATTCTTGATTATACTCGAGTGCAATATTATAGCTTGCTTATTAAAAACATTTAAAACGCACGGTAATTTTCTTCGTTTAAAGCCGATGCGACTAAGCATTTTTTGAATCATCTTTTATCCGTGGGAAGAAAGTGTTCTTGTTCGTGTCAGACGCTTCGGGAAGAGTACCCAAGCAATTTTATTCTTTTAGTGGATTGCTGGTGTACTTGCAAGAATATTAGCGATTGACAGCCTTTTCTACACTTTGCTCTATGTTCATTTTAAGTCGAAGCAGAAGATATTTTGCTCATACTATGTCCCGATCTGTTGAAGGTGCCAATAGCCTTAATTATCAGCGAGGCCGCAGCGCTCCAGGAGCCAATATCTCCGAGAAAAAAACAGAAAATCAAAATGAAGCATCATCTACTGCTATGAAGCCTACCACTGTCAAGAAACGCACAAAGCCAGTTCCACCGGAAGAACCACATCCGGATGACTGGTACGTAACTTGACATTATTACTACTTGGTATCGTTTAATTTTAATATTTTTTGAGCTGAACTCAACGTATGAAAATGGTGTGAATGGTATTAGAGGAAGAGATTTTTTTACAGCAAGGGAGATGAAAGCGGTATAATTACGGAAATTTCCTTCCACCTTGAGTTGCTTATGCAATGATTTCACAGGTTGTAAGAAATTGCGCAATTTGTGCATTCTCTATCATTCTCGAATAAAATATCAAAATATTTAAGCAGTGTATTTTTTGTTGTAGGACGAAATTCTTTATGGCACGTTACTTTGTTGACGCTGATATTTGCATCAATTACCTAGTAGAGCTCATGTGACATCAAAAAAGTAGTATTTACCCGTTTCTAAGCCGACGTTCATTTTAGGATGCGCTATGTTCTTTTAATTTATGCCCATACAATACAAACGGGGGAAATGATATTTGTAGTTCTCGTAGGTATAACTCTAGATACATCTTCACGTACTGTTTATGCTGCTTTTATTAGTTGTGGTTCCGGATGTAACCCCTGCATCTTCGGTAAGTTGAATTAGGTCAATAAATCTCCGACTTACACTTTTAAATGTCATGCCCTGCAATAAAGTAGCGAAGAATGTTTGTTACATCATTTTAAATCGTATTGTGAAAATATTACAGCCTCTCCTCCAATGCATTTGAGTAATGCGTTGTGCTGTCGATAGAAGTTGTCGTTTCTCTGGAATACCCGCTTGTAAATACAGAGACTTGAAATTTCTTGTACCTTACATTATCACTTCTCGATGAATTGCATTTTTTTTGTCTTAATCTATTGTAGATATTTACTACGATAAGCTGGAGAAGTTTGAAATTGCTTTGCAAGAGTGGAAAGAGCTTCAAAAAACTGTAACGGATGCACCGTCAAATGAACCGAATTGCCAATAAGATGTCGTTCATACTTACAATACCTGCAGGCACACCTTTGTAAATACCATATTTTGGTCATTTTTTTCCATTTTCATTAGCATGTTGTCCATGAACATACATCCAAGAAAGTTATTGTTTAGTAAAAAACAGTGCGTAGGAGCAAATGATTATTTCAGGAAGCTTACATAATCATTTTTGGGATAAAATGAAGATGGGCGATTTGCTCTAATATAGAAGTGAATTGGCTGCTTTTCTTTTTTCAGTTCCACTACAAGCGCCGATCGGGAATAGTTGTAGCAGTATATGAAAATTTAATAACATAGCTTTCTTCGATCTAGAAAGAGTATGTACTACTTCTTTGCGGTATTCCGTAACATGTCATATTCAGGAGTTGCAGATAGTGTTCTAAGTTGAAATGATCTATTTGCTGTTGCACAGTTATACAAAGCAAAGTATGCTGAACAAGTCGGTTAGTCAGAGGAGAAAATATTTGTTGCATAAATATTTTCCATTATGTGCTTAATTCCAAGTACTAAATTTTAAGTTATTGAAGAGATTTGAAAGTTTTAAAAAGTTAAAAACGCAATTAAAATGAACAGGATGAGCCATTCAAATAAGTAAAATTCTTTTTTGCTTGCCTACTTTTCATCTTTGGTCCCCTATATTGCTAATTATCTACCATAGCATTGCGAGATATAAAAAGCATAGTTATCAAAATCAAATCCACAATATACTGGCCCGTTCAGTTTGTGATGCTTCGTTGCATCATTATCACTTGTAGCTCTTTCGCATAAGTGCGATCATTGAATCTAAAAGCGAAGCATGTTTGCTTCGTTCCAAATGACTAGCTTTTGGTAGTACTGTTCGAAAAATTGCATACTTGAATGCAAATGACTGGCTTTTGTCACTGCTGCTCGACAAATTGCATATTTGAATGATAAGCCACTAGCAAATCACAATCAAATGCTAGGAAAGGGAAAGTTTTTGAATGTAAGAAATGGATACTCCGATAAACCCTGGCAGTTTAGCAATTGTAACAAAACCAAATGCTGCCCTATTCCTTTCGAGCCAATGAGATAACATACTCTAATACTTTTACTCTCAGCTTATTGTTTCTTTTGGAGGTTAACCTTTATTTTCAAATTGAAAACGCAATAAATGCTGTTTCTGCTTTGAAATTGTTTCAAAATTGAGGAGACCGTGTTGCATTCCTTTGGAATTGACTTGAAACATGCTACAAGCGTCTTTCGTCAATATCCCTGACGTCATCAATATTCTTCTCATTGAAGACGAATCTAACATAGGGCTCTACTGCAGCGAGATGAATGCCGCACAAACTATTAGATGGTTTCTCCTCAATATAGCATCACTCTGCGAGGGTATTCAAGGGGAGACTAGAACTCAAAAGTGGTAATATTTATATTTCGCTTTTCAGCTTATGTATCAGGCTGTACTTTACTGATTTTAGGCATTCTTCCCAGCTGCACTTCATATCTGAAATGGAAAACCCTTCATCCAATGAAGCATCATCAAATCATCGAAAAGAAAAAGAAGCGGTAAGCTACTAACTGCAGGATATCCTCACGCGGGAGCATTTTAAAACATGCTAAAAGCAAAAATTCACTTATTCTGAATATTCATGCTTAGATGTAAGGTATCTCTTCTTTTATTCCGCAGATACAGGGCTGTGCGGAGTTGAAAGACCGGTATGACAGGTGCTTTAATCGTTGGTATAGATACGGTTTCTTGCAAGGAAACCTTAACAACAGCTGTGACGATTTCTTCGATGAGTATAGGGCTTGTATTTCGGTACATCTTCTGTGAATATAATCCACATACATATAGGTTTTGGTACTGAACTTGCAATGAGGTGTAAGACATGGCGAATATACAGCAAGCAATTCACATTCATTGTTTATAGTATATTATTTGGAATTCATAGTGCCAAATATTGCAATATGATGATGCTATTTTTCTAAATTTGATATCACGAGAACTTTTCTATAAAAAATGGTTTTGCGTCTAGTTTCTTATCTGTTCTTAGCTACATTACTTCATATGAGCAGAAGTAATGACAGAATTTATCAAGGCATTACGTGATTTTTTCTTCGTTTTTCTGTGTCACACATATGCTATTGAATGAGCTAATTTGTTTGAAAATTTTAGGATGAGCTTAAAAATAAAGGATTATATCACCTAGTCAATAGTCAGATGGCTACGTCAAACACCGCCAGCACTTCCGATAGCGTGGATGCATCAGCCAAAGTCCCTCCTACAAAATCATCCACTCGCTCGGCCAATCAAAACTGACTTAATTCCTATGTATAAACCTGCTTGGGAGCCACAACTAGAAGCATACGCTTTCCCGCCGCTTACTTTTTGTAATATTTTTCATTTGCTGCTTGATACCATGGGAATTTTTAACGCTCTCTTACTTATGTATTGCTTTTATTAAACACCTTATAAGCTGCAGTGAAATTAGTTTTTGTTTAAATTCTTACTTAAAGTTGAAGATATCTGAATATGCAGCGTTACTTTGCTGCATACAAAAAATCTACTTAGTAAGAAGAATGTATGCTAATTACAATTTAAAGTAAAGTTTATATTAGTGAATAAACTTTTATCTGTAATCTAGTTCTATTTTTGATAATGTATGAGCGCAACGATAATAGATTTCCTGCAGTGACTGTTAAAAGATATGATGATTTTATCAGCAGGATGCTTTGCGTGACTTGATGTATATTCGTATATTTCAGTGTAAATTGACTGCTTTACTATCATGATGAAAGAGCTCACTACAACAGTGTCAATGCACTGCTTGGCAAGATATTTTTCAACAAAACTGCTAGTTGAATTCAACTTACTTGCGAGTAGAAGTGATGAGATTTCGTGATCATTTCCTCTTCTCACCTAACTTTTGATAAAGAGCGAATTTTTAATAATATGAAGTGATAATGAAGAAAGCAGCTTTCACAAATTGATGGCGCAGAAAATGGTACAAGAAGGATATTTTTGTTGCTTATATACTTCTAGCAGAATTTACGGAACACTTTATTACCAATCGCTCATAAATCTATCATACGATGCTTACGCATGGCACAAATACTCCGGATACACTGTAATGGTTTCTCTTGTGCAAACTGTTGCGCTCAAGCATTTTATGATAACAAAATGCAGTAGAATTAGGATGATACACATTCACATAGCCAGGAAAAAAAATTTAGTATTGGTAACTGGTGGGTTGCCACTATTGAGGTGACCCTGGATTTTCCCTACATCGAGTTGCTTCTGAATTACATCTAACAATTAAAATATGCAGCAGCGAAGAAGAGCATTAATTGTTTTATTTCAAAAATGAGTAAAATTAATATCTTCACATGCAGGTCCCCACCTGAAATCGCATTCACAGCGCACAAAATTTAGAAAATTCCGTTACCACCCTTGGCTAGTAAGCATGTGCAGTTACAAACGTGAATATACTATATATTTTCAACCGATGACTTTCATTTTGAAAAAACAGAAACAACTCAATAAATAAAGTTAAGACATGCAATAGTTGGAGCTACTGAAAAGTCATAGGATGAAAGAAGCCCAACAATTTACAATTATATCTTAATTTGAAAAGCGATAATAGAAAGGTTCCTATCTGCTTCCATGATCCTGTCACTTCACCTGCTACCAGTTCGTCCATTCAATGTAGTGTGGTTTTCAAATGTAGAAACGCGCACACTCAACGCAGTGCACTCACTCTGTCGGTGCACTGAATGGCCAATGTCAAGGTTCAAAAGTACCCCGCCGTCATATATCTCCCACCCACGAGCGAATTAGTTGCGTAGCTTTTTCGGAAACATTTTTGCTGACAGAATGGAGGATTCGTGTGCATTTTGTTCTGAGTAAGAGCAGAGCGTAGAAGTACATGTCTTTTTCCTTTTTTGTGTATTCCATTCATAGGAGTGGGAGAAAGGAGAAATGACAGCGCGGTACATGCTTTATGCTTTGGGTACAATTAGCTATTGCTTGTATAATTTTTCAAATCTCAACAACGTATATGTGTATATGTGTGTGCTACAAATTAGGCATTTTTCTCTTGCAAATTTTTAACAAAAAAGTGTTTTTTTAGTACAATTGTAGTTACAGGAAAAACTAGTTGATGCCGCATTCTATCTTTCCTTCCTATTTCTCCTATTTTGACGTAAAACAACTACCCTAATGCACCCACCGCACCCGACGCTGCGCTTCTCAAAATAAATATTTTTATATCACTAGTTGCACTGCAACACACTTCACATTGAAGGATGGATAAAATGCCCAGCGAATCGCCACCCATATCTTCCGCCTCGCCATCACAGCTTCACCGTACTCTTTCGTCACGTATATCCACTTTTGACCCTTCAATTTCATCTCCCATTACACACTCTCGCTTGCAACCCATTTCTGAATCTATTCCCTATGTAGCTGAGTCATCGCTGCAACATGGAAATTGCAGCAACATGACAGCACGTGATAATTGTGGAGCTGCTAACACCTATGGAGTGCCACTGCCTAAGAGTACTTCAACCAAATGCACGTATTTTGAACAAAAGAATTCCTGTAAAATAGTAAACGAGCATTCTGGTCCTCCTTTTGTCAATGTGCCGCGAAGTATTCCTACAGCGCCATTCGCAGTGCGTCTCCACCACTCCCCTTATCCCGAGGGGCGCTACGTAACTGCTTTTCAAGAATACCCATCATCTCGATATCCTACAGTTGATGGGATTTACTCCAAATTTCCTTCGGAATTGGCTTTCCCCAGAATGTATATGAACCAACGGCAATGGCAATGGCTAGTGCGTGCTGATCCCACCTTTCATGCATGTCAGCATGCTTTACCCTTAGTTTTGGAAGATCAATTCCATTCTTACGAAATGCTTGGAAACGTATCTTGTTCAGAGGAACAATGTGCTTCGTTGCATTCTCATTCCTCTTTTGTCCCAAGGCAATCGAGACTAAACGAACATGCTACCTCATCAAACTCTTCCTTCAGCTCCTATTCCTCTTCTTTCTCTTTTGTTCCATCCGAGATATTTACATCTACCCCTTTTCTACCATCAATGATTTCTTCCTCTACCACTACTCCTTTGTCAACCCTTCCTTTATCGCCGTATGTTCCACGCACTTTCACTCCTTCCATGACCCCTCGACCTTCTCATGTTCCTCCTTTTTCTCGATCTTGCCTTTCTACGACGTCCCCCCTTCCTTCATCAAATGTTTCTACTACTACTTCCCTTCAACCCATTCGTGTTCCCTTATCCCCTTTTCTTTTTTCATCAAGTCACTCTCTCTGTCCTTCTCCTTCCTCATCTAACATTCTCATCCACTCCGATCTTCCTTTATCCAGCTCTTCTGTACATTCTACATTTTCTCCCTCATGTGCACCCCCCCCTTGCAATCCTTTATCTCCTGTTATCCCACCAAATTCTTCCTATACGTCTAGTTTACCTTCTTCTATTCTTTCTATCCATTCTCCCCATTCTCCATCAAATTTTCCTGCTACCCCCGTTTTCCCTCTCTCAAATCCACCCCCTCTTCCTTATCCGTCATCTTTTCCTGTTATGCCACCTGATCATTTCTCTCATTCTCTTCCTTTAGAAAGATGTACACCTTCGCCTCCATCACATCCTGAATCACCTTTACTTTGTTCCGTGCATCTCCCCCCTTCTACTTTTTCATCCACTTTTCCTTCTACCCTCTCTAGGACAAGCTTATCCTCTCATCGTTCTGAAACATCTTGTCTTTCTACTTCTACATCTCTTTTGGTCTCTACAAAGCATCACCCCTACTCTTCTACTGTGTATCCGTTGGCTTCTTCTCCTCTCCCATTGACGTTATCTCCCCCTTTTCCTAGTGAATCAACATTCTCTCCCTCTCTTCTCCCTCTTCCTACTGCCTCCTTTCCTCTTTCTCTTCACGAAGGCGAATATGCCCCTACCCCCTCTCCCTCTGACCTCTCTTCGGATATGCCTGCAAGGATGGCTATTGAATACACCCACTATAAGGAGGATTCCTTTTTAAGTATTCCTCCCCTGTCCCCTCCACCGCCAACGCTTCTCAAAAAACCAACTACTGGCCAGAGCATCCATGCAAACTATATCGACAAATCCACTTCTCACGAAGATGTTGCTTCTACTTACAGTGAAAATTTTTCTCAACCCATGGAGGAGGAACAAAAAGAGGAAATGGTACTGTATTCAATGCCTATAGATACAGCACAGATCTTGGTGCTTCCTGAAGCTATTCTTCCTCTTCCTCTTTCTGATGAAAGGATACACAAGGAGAATCTACTGACGGATGATAGTGTTTTGTCTCGACAAGACCTGGAGTTCTCTTCTTGTGCTATCTTTCCATTTTCCATTCCTTCTTCCTCCTCCATTCCTTCTTCCTCCTCCTCCTCTTCCCTTCTTCCTCCCTCTTCTTCTACCAAGAGACACCCCTTGTCTGTGAACGAGGTGGTGGCTTTTCAGCCCTCCTCGGACGATGCTGGCTTTCCCAATAGAGAGAAAAGTGAGGAAGAATGTGGATGGAGTCGAGGCACACCGCTCACTACCCCTTCCGAAGAGTTCTCTACGACTCTATTCGATAGAGTTTTCCTATCACAGATTCTCAATACCGCCGATAGGTTAGAAAGTGGCCTAGACACCGATTGCCTCCCAAGAGAAATCCTCCCTCCTCCACCAGAGGTCACACCCCTTATCTCTCTTTCCCATCCTTCTCTTCCCCTGAAGTATCCCTTTCATGGAGAGGCTCCCCCTACCACTGCCCTTACAAAACTTTGGCATGAAAATAGTGGTGGGATGCCTCTTGCATTGGAGAGAATCGACCACACCTCTTTTTCACTTTATTCATCTTTCCCTTGGGAAGGACATCTTCCTCATAATGAAAGTACAACTTTTTGTTCTTTATCGAGCTTAGGCTCCTCTACTCTTCCTTCTTTTCACTCCTCCTTTATTCTTCCTCTACACACACCTTCGAAGGTGGCAGAAACCACGGCTTTATCATGCAATCGCTCTATAGGAGAGACTTCTTTGCTTGTAGAAACTTCTCCTCTCTTCTCTACTAAGGGACGAGATCTGCCCACAGGGGTGGGAGTGGGCGCCTGTGGCCCTCTCCCCTCCTGTGAAGAGAGAGCGCCTTTAGCCGAGGAGGAAGTCCTGCTGTCGCCTTGTTTCTCCTCTTTAGGACTTTCTCCCAGAAATGAGGAGGAAATACGACAAGCAGACTATCTTGCTTGGTGTGCATCTCAAGTAGGCATGGAGCGATTTATTGGAAGTGATACTGAAGGATTTACACCAAAAAGTGGAGAAAAATGGCGGGCCACAGCCCTGTGTTTGTCAACTTCTTCATGGAAGACGCCTTGCTTGGCAGATCCAAAGGGAGGCGAGGGGGGGGTGGAGGCAGTTGTAGAAGAAGATGTGGGGGGGGTGGAGGCAGTTGTAGAAGAAGACATGGTGGAGGAGGTAGCCATAGAAGAAGATGTAGTAAGTGAAGAAATAGCGGTGAAGGCAAGACTAAAAGCAAAGGAGTTGGATACAGAAATACCAACAGAGAGAATGGAAATAAAAGAATTGGCATATGACGAGAATAAAGCTGAAATTTCTTTTCCTCCACTTTCTTCAGTGCCAGCAGAAGAGGATTTTGCCTTCATTTCATCTGAGAGTCATCAAAGTGAGGATACATCTCCTAATATTTCTGAGAAAGCATTCCCAGAATCTTTTATGCCATCCTCTTTTGATAAAATTTTTTCTCATAACGTCATAGATAAGGCTTCGATTGAAAATTCATTTCAACTTCCAGCATGTGATGAAATGTGTCCAAACATGGATTTTTTTTCATGTTTTCTCAACTTTCCTGTTGCCTCTATGCCTTCTTCTGAAAACATAGGAGGTAGGAACAGATTTTAAGATTTTGGGAGAGTAGAAGGAGGGTATTTTTTATTTTTTTATAAAATCCAAAAGAGAGAAAATGTGGGGAGTGGAGAGAGGAGAGAGTGAGAGAAGGATAAAAGAGAGAGGGCAGAGTAGAAGATGTTAAAAAAGTGTGAGAAGAAGTAGAGAGGAAAGACGATGAATTGTTTAATTTATAAGATGTTTTGCATATTTTATAAATATAGTCTGAGGAAAGGAAAGTGTGGATTTATTAGGGATCCTTAGAATAGTATTATTTTTTGATAAATTATTTACTGTATAAATTTGGATGAACATACTATTTTTATAAAATTAGAATGCATTTTAAGATATTTTCGATATATTTTTTGTTTTTTCTTCTTCTGAAGCATTTTTTTTTTTTTTAAATTGAAGACTCTCTAATTTTTTTTCAACGCGGACCTAAATTTATTTTTCTATGGAAATGAGAAGGATTGTATTTTCTATGTCTAAACTCTATGAAAAGATTTTCAAGTTTGGATTTTGAAATAGATGTTTTATCCTTAAGACTATACATTTTTATTTTTAAGAAATTAAATTTCATTTCATCCACTTCTTCTACAGTTTCTTCTCTTCTTCCCAATGGCTCTAATGTAGTTTCTCCTCTCAATAAATCTATATCTACGAAGGAATGGTTTCAAGTAAAGCAAATTTTTGAAATATTAAAAAATATTGAAAACTCTCTTGAAATTTGTAAATTTTCAATTATATGAAGAAAACAACTATTAGAAAAGTAAAATAAGAAATTTATTTTTCAAATTATAAATGAAAAGGATTGAAAAAAAACATTTTAACAGTTTCTTTTATTTTTTAAAGTATTTTCAAAGAAAGAATTTTTTTTTCATACAATTTTCATTATTTTAATATTCTACGTTGGAGTTATGTGATGAAATGATTTTTATTTCCTTTAAAAAAAAAAATTGTATGCATTTTTATGAAGAGATTTGAAGAATTTTTTAAAATTTTAATTATATTATATTCATTAAAATATTATTATTATATTTTATACTTTGTAATTTTTTTTCAGATTTTCAACATGTTTGCTTCTTCTAAATATTCGTTTTTTGCTGTTTCTTCTCAAGAAATTTCTTCAACTGTTTTGAAAAAAATAATGAATGAAGTATTCCAATTTAGCTGCTTTTTTTTAATATTATTTTTATTTTATATAAAAAAAGGATACACTGAAGAAATGAATGATAAATGCGAGTGTGATGAGAGGATGAAGAAGAAGATGAGAGGATGAAGAGGAGATAAGAGGAAGTAACTGCTTTATCAAAAATAAGATAATAAAATTAAAAAAAATATATAATTTCATCAAAACATACGATGGATTCATTTTGAAGATTTTTTTTTGATTTTTTTTTTATAAAAAGAAAATGCATATAAAATTTTTATTTTTGATGTTCATAAAATTGAAAATAAATTCATACAAGGTTTATTTTTTTTTTATAATTTTAAGACTATGCTATTTATTTTAATATGTTTCTATTGAAATTTATTTTTTAATTTATTATTTTAAACATCTATTTTTATTAATAAAATTATTCAGAAAAGTATTGCAAGCTGTCTCCCTTTTCATAAAAATTTAACTTTTGTTGAGAATTGTGTAATTCTCAACAAAATTTGTTTCACATTTTATCCTTTATGCAATGGTATAGTGAATATATTTATGAAATGAATATATTATGTGAGATTTATATAGAAAAAGAAAGGAAAAAATAAAAAATATATAAATAAATGAAGATAATAAATTAAAGGAAGAACAAAATTAAAAATTAAAAATTTTATTGGACTTTTTTTATGAATAAATGAATTTTTTTTAATAATTATACAATAAAAAAATATATAAATTTAATGTATAATTTTTGTATTTTAAGAAGATATGTATTTATTCTATTGTATTTCTAAAGATTAGAATTCTATATATTTTTTATATACTACAAATACCATATATTTATTTTGAATTATTTTATAAACAGGTGGAGATTTGGAATCATTTCTTTATACTGAGCAGCCATCTTCTCCTACTCTCTCTTCTCTTTCTTCACCTTCTTTCTGTAGTGTTTCTCTACCCATTGTTACCCCTCTTCATTCTTCTATTTCTTCTTTTTCATTAGAGGTAAATTCTATTTTTAATAATGAGAAGATTGATTTCTATGAGGAGGATATTTAATTTTTTTAGAGTTGCAAAATGGATAGTGTATAGAGTTAATGGATACTAAAGAATTAATAATGTTAAAATGAATAGAATATTACTAAATAATAAATAGAGGGAATGAAATGTTTTAATAGCCATTTGAGTGAGGAAGAGTGAGACTTGTAAATTTTTAAATTTTAATTTTTGTTTATTTATTTTATATTTACTATATTTATTTTTATCTTATTAGAAAAGATTTAATGAAGCCTTTCTGGCTGTATTAGCAAAGAATTTAGCCGATGGATTGCATTGCTTACATTCCCATGGGATTGTTCATACTTCTCTACGGTATACTTATTTTAAGAAGATGAAACAGGAGAAGAAATAAAAATAGAAAATAAAATGAGATATATAGAATAAACTCGAAAAATATTATATAGGAAATAAAAGAGTGTTTTTTGATGAAAAAAAGAAAAATTTATAAATATATATATGAAATAAAAAGAGAGAAATAGAATGGATAAATATAAAGAAAGAGATCAAATGAAGGTTACGAATTGAAATTTATTTTTAGATAAAAAGAAATACATTTTTGAATATATTTTTTTATAAATAAAATATGAGAGAGGATGCTTTTGTTTAATTTTATAAGTATATATATACTACATGATAGAATTTAAATGATTTTTTTTTATAAAAAATAATTATATCTCAGTATGGATGAAGAATTTTTATAAATACAATTTACACACATATAGGAATTATTTTTAATATATTTTTTTTTATTTAAATATTTGTCATCCACTATTTATTTTTTATTCTTTTTAAATAAAATATATATACTAAAATAAATTTTATTTTTATTTTTATTTTTATTAACATTTTGAATTTTTCTTCTATATAGGAGTCGCTATATTCTCTTTGATGATTTGTTTGTTCCTCATATTAGTCATTTTGGTAAAACTATTTTTTTATAAATAAATTTTTTAATAATTTACAAATTTTTTGCGATAAAAAAGATGTGCCTATCTTATTTATTTTTTTAAATAAGAAATATTTTAATATATATTTTTTTTTTGTAATCATTTTGAGTATATATTTTTTTTGTATAGTACATTAATATACACTATAGAGTAGAGTACTAACTTTAATATACTCTTAATTATTTATATTAACTTTATTTTTTTTATTCCAATTTTTAAAGGCAAAGCTATTGGAATAAAACGAAAGGAAAAAGGAGAAAAAACTTTGTGTTTGCATGTAAGTTTAACTTAATTTTTTTATAATATACATTTAAGATACTATATATAAAAAAAAAGAAATTTATATATTATTTTTATTTATAAATTTTATTTTAGTTGAGCACTTCCTGGGCTTCTTCTTCTTCTTTTGAAATTACTGAAAAAGGTGAATTTATTATTTTGAATAATAAATTTATATTTAAAAATGAAATATGAAGAAATATGTTTATTTCTTTTTTTATTACAAATTGTTTTATTTTTTTTTGTCTGCAATTTATTTTCAATTTATATTTTTATTTTTTAAATTCTAATTTAAATTTATTTTATATATTAAAAATTTATTTTATACTATTTTTATATCTTTAAAATTTTTTCTATACAATTTTATCCATTATATATAGTCATAATTGTTTTTATTTTTTTCAAGAAACAATAAATTCAAAGAAATTTTATTCTCTAATGAATGATGATCTTTATGCCTTTGGATGTATTCTTTATGAAGCTTTTCTTAGTCGATCTCCTTGTAATTTTGATTCTGATAATTTTTCTTTTCCTTTAAGGTATATATAATTAATATACTCTCTTTTTAGTTATTATAATATTTATTATATTTAGAGTATTATATATATATATATATATACTGTATACTTTGGTTATTATAATACTTTATTATATATATATTATTATTATATACTATATTTTATTTTTTTTAATAGAAAAGATGAAAAAAAAAAATATAAATTTTCTATGAATGCACTACATTAAAATACAATGTATTTTTTTTTATATTTAAAAATTAAATAGTTGAATATACTCAATTATTTTTATTATTAAAAAAAAAAAAAAATTTAGAGTGGAAATTGAGGAGGCATTACAAAAAGGAGGTGCATCTGCTGAATGCGTTGATTTTATTTCTTCTTTGATGGAAATAAAACGTTCAAAACGTCTAAAATGGAGGTAAAATGGAAAAAAAAATTTTATATATTCAATTTGTTTAAATTTTTCTTGGATAGATTTTTAAAACTATTTTTATATATAAATATATATATTTAAAATTTTTTTTTTATTTTAGAAATAATGGCATTTTTGGACATTCTTTTTTAAAACAACATAAAACAAATTTAGAGAAAGGTAATGAAAAATATAGTTTATGAGAGTTAATTTATTTAATTTTAATTTATATTTTTAATAATTTTTTTTTTTATAGTTTTAAAATAAATATTTATATATATATATATATAGTGAAACTTTCTTTTTTTCAAGACAATCAAAATTCTTTTTTTAGAGGAAGAAATGGAATTTTTATGGTCAGTGATATATATATTTGTTAGAAAGAGAAAAAAAATGAAACTTTTATTCAGTATTTTTATAATAAAATAATTTAATTTTTTCAAAAAAATATTTAATATATTCTACACTCTCTAATGTGTGTGTAGAAGAAGAAAAATAAAAAAAATATTTTTTTAAATTTTTTTCATAAAGAAAAAATGTTTCAAAAAGAAGAGAGAAATTTAATAGAAAATAAAAATGATAACCAAGAAATAGTATCAAAATTGTAAAAAAAAAAAATAAATTTTTAAACACATTTAATTATTTTATCTTTACTCTTTTTTCTAATTTTATTTTTTAATAAAATATATTTCTTTTTTTTTCTTTAGAAATGCTCAGAGAGTAGTCCATCCAATTTCATCTCTAGACTTTCTGTTTCTTCTTCCTTAATGGAGAAATTTATATCTTCAAAACATTATTCCATAGAAGAACTTTGCTGGTTGGAGTTGACTCTTTGTTGTTCTGAGCAAAATTCTATTTTAATGGATTTATCTCTTCCTTTAGATGTTTATTTTCCATTTTCAGAATTTCTTTGCATAGAGGAGAACTCTTTATCAAATTCAGATAGAATTCACACAGAATGTCCAGGGATTATGAAGAGAAGAGAGGTGGAAAGTGTGGAAAAGGAGGAAGGAGATTGGACCAACGTTTCTTCTACAGATGTAGATGCTACACTTACAGGCAGATCTTCTCTAAAAAGAAAAAATTATTTTATGACAGAGAGATATTCAAAAATTAAAAATTCAAGAGAAATGATCCCTGAGGCACTGGGTACTACTTCTCTCAAAGATATCTGGAATGAAGTTTCTTTGGCCTCTCCTAAAACTTTTTTAAACTTCTCTGACACTCATAGAAAGATAGACATTTTTCAAGATTGCTGTGTATGTACAGAAGAAGGGTGTGATGGGATATCCTCTCCACACGATTTTGCTTCCTCCTCATTTTTGCAGGTATCCTCTTCTCCTTTACCCCCTCCTATCTCTTCTACGCCTCTCCCTTCTCCCCCTTCTCCACCCCCTCCTACCACACTGCTTCCTCCCTACAACACCACCATTTCTCCTCTTCCTCCTCCTCCTCCCCCCTCTCCACCCTCTCCTACCCCACTGCTTCCTCCCTACAACACCACCATTTCTCCTCTTCCTCCTCCTCCTCCCCCCTCTCCACCCTCTCCTACCCCACTGCTTCCTCTCTACAACACCACCATGTCTCCTCCTCCTCCCCCCTCTCCACCCTCCCCTACCCCACTGCTTCCTCCCTACAACACCACCATGTCTCCTCCTTCTCCCCCTTCTTCACTCCCTTCTACCCCTCTGCTTCCTCCTTACAACACCACCATTTCTCCTCTTCCTCCTCCTCTTCCCCCCTCTCCACTTCCTTCCATCTCACTGCATCCTCCCTACAACTCCACCATTTCTTCTCTTTCTCCTCCTCTTCCCCCCTCTCCACTCCCTTCCATCCCACTGCATCCTCCCTACAACACCACATCTTCTTTAATTTCAACATCTCTCTCACATTCTTCTCCTACGCGTTCTTCTTTGCCATTGCCTTCACCGCCACCAGTGAACGAGAGGCCACTGTGTGATATACTGGAGGAAAATAGTTCATCTCTCTCGTATCCAGTGTATGTACACCCACGAAAGGATGCATCTATTATTTGGAAATCCACGCTAATACAAACGCAGACTTCACCAAAGCAAGAATGCATTCCTCAAGAGATAACTTTCTTGCCTGTGGATATCTCTAAGAAGCAAGGCTATGAAACGACAGTGTCCTGTGAATTGATAAAAGAAATTGTGGGTGTAGAAGTGGAGGGAACCTCTCTACCCAATGCTAAAGAAGGAGAGGAGGGTCATATTTCTGTACAAAAATGTGATCCTCCTTCTTCTATGCGGATAGTTTCTCCTCAACTGGAAGTTCAGATGCATGTTGGAGATCTCCCTTTTGATTTAATGAAAGATATTTCTTCTTCATTGACTCCTATTAAGAAATCTTCTGTCTCTTTTCAAAATTTGGAAATGTATACAGCAGAGAAGAAAGATTTTACTATGCAGAAACAGTGTGTAGTAGAAGCGACAGACCAGCCATGGACAGCCAGAGGCTTTATTTTTGAAAGATTTACTGCTAAACAGAAGGAAATCCTTTTTAATTTACTGGTGAATTGAGGGGGGAGGGAGAAGGGGGAAGGGGAGGATGGGGTGGAGGGAGAATGGAGGGAGAGTGAGAGAGAGAGAGAATGGAGGGGAGGGAGAGAATGGAGAGAGAGTGAGAGAGAATGGAGGGGGAGTGAGAGATAAAGAAAGAGAGAGAGAGATAAAGAAAGAGAGAGAGAGAGAATGGAAAGAGAGAGAGAATGGAAGGATAAAATAGAAAGAGTGTGGAGGAAGAATTGAAAATTGAGTTAAGAGAGTAGAGATGAGAAGACTAAAAATAGGTATAGTAAAGAGTGGAAGTGGAGAGAAAAAAGGAAGAGAGAACATAAAATGGAAATAGAAAAGAGTACAAATTAAAGATGAATGCATGCATAACAAATGATAGTTAAAAGTAGAAATTTCTTCATTTTGCAGAAAGTAATAAAAAAAATTCAAGAAATGCGTTTTATTTCAAACATTTAAAAATAATGTGTTATTATGAGTATACATAAAAATAAAAAAATGATAAATTTGTGAGTTTTTTCTTTTTTTAGGTTAATTTTTATGAAGAAGTAAAATCTTCTTTACGAGATATGATGTTTATGGATACATTTAATCTCTCAGCAAATGTAAATTATAAAATAAAGGATTATAAAAAATATATTTTTATCTAAAATAGAAATTTAAAATGAGATGAATGAAGAAGGAAAATAATATAATTTGAGGAAAATAAAAAAAGAAAATTTCAGCTTTAGATGTAATTTTTTTATTTTGTAGTAATATATCTGTATTTCATAATAGTTTTTACATTGAATGCATCTTTTTTATTTAAATTAATTATAGTTTTTATAGCTTTCTACGAATAAAAAGTATTTTTTTTTTTTTGTAAAATTATCTTTAAATTTCAATTTTTATATTTTTAATTAGCATAAATTATATTTTTTTTTTATTAAATTAATTAATAATAAATATATTTTATTTTTACTATTAATGATTTTTTTTTATAAAAATAGCGTTATTTATTTTATTATTATTATTTTATAGAGTTTATCACAATTTGTCCATCAAGATTCTGAAAAAGAAGAATTGCCTTCTTTATGTGGACTTTTTAAAGATTTTTCTTACGAAGTAAATTTATTAATTTAGAGAATTACTATTTTTATTACATTTAGTTATTTATTTATTTTATTTTCAAAGAAGAAACACACAGAGTTGGAATACACATTTATTGATAAGCAAAGAAAGATAGAGAGAGAAATGTATAGACTATTTTTTATTGTATTAAAAAATAAAAAAAACTAATAAAACTTAAGAAATTCTAATAAAAATAATAATAATATAAAAAAAAATTTAAAAAATGTAAATAAACTTTTATAAAAGGTATCTTTCTTTATAAAATAATTAAATTATATTTTAAGAATTTTTAATAAAATAAAATAATCTTTTTTCTACTTTATCCTCTCTCAAACTATTTTTTATAAAACTCCATATCTATATATTTTTATTTATATATTTTTCTACTATAGAAAGATCCACTCAATTATTGTATTCTCCTTTTAATGCGAGCACATTCATGTCGATCTCTTTCTTGGATGGTAGAATTTCAAATGTTGGCTTTTATTCTCAATTATTTACTTTCTAAAGAAGTTGCTCAATATTTGATTAATTGGACGGAGAAAGAACCTTATTTTTGGTGGTTTATCACCAAGTGTTTGCAGTATGTGATTTTATTAAAGAAAAATGTATAGAAGAAGAGGAAGAAAAAAAATAAAGAGAATTTGAGGAACTCTGTGTGATGAAATTCATTATAAATAAAAAATATAAATGAAAGTAGGATATATTTTTTTATTAATATATTATGATTTTTAATTTATTTTAGTAGGATAAAATGAAGTATTTTGGAAAAATAAAAAAGAGTTATACTGTGATGGATATATAAAAATAATTTTTTTTTTTTTTAAATTTGATTGACTGTATATACTCTTTTTTTTTTATAATAAAAAATGAAAAGAAAATTTGTTTAAATTATTGAAGCGTTCTTTTTATATATTTTTATTATATATATTTTTTTTTTATAGAAGTAAAAAATCTATCAATTTGAGAACGATGAGCTCACGTTTACTTCTCAAAACTTTAGAATTTTCTTCTTTTGATGTAAGCGTTGATAAAAAAATTAAAAATTAAATTTTTTAATATTTTTAAAAGACAAAAAAGTGTTATTTTTCTTTAAAAGCGATGGAATTCATTACTTTGCAAAATAAAAGGATATTTAAGTTAATTTTTATTTTAATTATTTGTATTTTTATTTAATGTAAATTATTTATATTATTTCAACGAATACTTTTTCTTTTTTTCATCGTATTAATTTGATTTATTTTTAGCTTTCAACAGTGGAATCTCCATCTTTTTTACGTTTATTAATGATATGTATTCGTGGATTAAATACTGGAATTTATTATGGAAAATCTCCAGAAGATAGGTGAATGCATTTTATTAACTTTAATTTATAATAATATATTTTTTATTTAATTTATGTATTTTTATAGAATTTTTTTTTTGTAAAATAATTTTTTGGTTATAAATTTATCAATTTATATTATTATTTTTTTAATAGAAATATTTCTTTGGCTTGCATGGGTACATTATTATCATCACTTATTCATTGCAAGGTAATTATAAAATTTATTTATTTCATTATAGTATAGTATTTTATCATTTTATTTAATTTTATAAAATTTTTATAAATTTTATTATTTAATTTTTATTTTAATTATATTTTTTCAGCCAGATATGATTCGTCTCAAAGATATTAAAAGAATGTTATTATTTCTTTCATCATCTTCATCTTCTTCGAAGGATGAACAAATAATTTCGCAATTTTGTGCTCTCAAATTCTTAGAAAGTCTTCTTTCTACTATTCAATTTTATTTCAAACAATTTAATACTTTATCTCCATTTTTAGGTAAAATATTTTTATTTATATATATTTAAAATTAAATTTTATGTATTTTAATATTTTCTATTTTTATATATATTTTTTTTTTTAAAATAAAGTTTTCAATTTTTTTTTCTCTGTCATTTCATAGTTTTAATTTTTTTTTCTTTTTATCTTTACACTGTATAAAACTTTATTTTTATTATATTTTTATACAGAAATGATCCCTTTATTGATGGATAAAGATGTGCGTTCTTATATAGTAGAGATTATTATTTCTATTCCTTTGGAAGCAGAAGATATATTTCCTTTCAAAGAGATTTATTCATTGAGTTTGGCTTGTCTTTTAGAATTACATTATTTACATCCTTCAATAAATATTTTGTGGTCTCCTCTTCATTCAAAATCCAAAAATTTATTTTGTTGGATCCAACTTTGTTCATCCCCTTTCTTATCCAAGCGATTGCAGGCGTGTCGCATAAATGTGTGGGAACTTCTCCTGTGGATAGAAATTTTCTTTTCTTCGCCGTAAGATTTATGAGAGAGAGGAGAGAGAGAGTTGAAATATTATAAAAAATAATTCTTTTTTATTATGAAAGATGAAGAGAGAGTGTAGGAGAGAGAGTTGGAGAGAAAGAGAGTTGGAGAGAGAGAGAGAGTTGGAGAGAGAGAGAGTTGGAGAGAAAGAGAGAGAGTAGAAGAGAGAGAGAGATAGTTGGAGAGAGAGAGAGAGAGAGTTGGAGAGAGAGAGAGTGTAGGAGAGAGAGAGAGTTGGAGAGAGAGTGTAGGAGAGAGAGAGAGAGTTGGAGAGAGAGAGAGAGTGTAGGAGAGAGAGAGAGAGTTGAAATATTAAAAATTTTATTTCAAAGAGGAAAAAGAATAAAAAAGGAATGAACAAACCGAAATGAAAAGGAAACTTGTTAAAAAAAATGAAATAAATTATATAAATATTTTTTTATAATAATTTTTTGTGGATTTAAAAAAATCACAAACAGGATGAAAAGGAATTGAAAATAATAAGTATAAAAATATAAAATGAATAAAGTTTACTAAAAAAAAATTTTTTGTTGAGAAATAAAGGAGATATATTACAGTTTTAAAAATAATTTATTTATAAAATATTTATATTATTTTACAGATCTAAACAAAAGATGTTTGCAGTTGTAAAGGAATATCCATGGATAGCCAATATTTCTGCTTTTCTAAAATCACTTTCTTCAGAAAATATTTCTTCACAGATGATTTCATTGGTAAAATATATATGTATTAAAGATGATAATTTTATTTTTATATAAAGAAAATAAAAGTTTCATTATAACTCTATAAGATTTATATTTTAGAGAAATATCCTTGTTTTTATTTCAAATTTTAAATTTTTATTTTTGATTTATAGAAAATTTATAATAGATGCATTTTTTAAAAGATTTTATTTTAATGATAAAAAAACTTCAATTTTTAGTTTTTAGTTTTTATTTTTTGAATCCATTTTAAAAGCTTGGATATACAAAATATGCCTCTATAGTTATTTTTTTATAAATTTTTTTCATTTCTTTTTAATTTTTTTAAATTTCGTATTTATATTCACTAAAAAAAAAAAATTCTTTTTCATAAATTCTACATTTTTATTCATTTAGGATATTTTATATATTTTTTTTTATAGTCCATTTTACTTTGGATAACTCTTTTTGGATGGAATCCTAAATTTCTTTTTCTTCTTCATTCTCACACTTCGTTTCTCAGTTCTTCTCTAATAGGAGAAGTGAAATTTGAAGGAAAAACAGGAAAGAAACTTGAGCATTTACTGGTAAAAATTTTTATTAAAAAAAATCTAGATTTCTCTGGATTTAATAAGATATTTTTAATTCCTTATAATTTTTATAAATTTCATAATTTTTTTATATATAGTATTTTTTCAAATTGTTTTTGAATGTTTCATTTTTGCCCCTTTATAATTTTACTTTTTTTTCTTAATGCCTTTCATCTCTACAGACAATTTTTTCTCTCTCTTAACACACTTCCATGCCATTTCTTTCTCTCATTTTCTATGAATATTTATTTTTTATTGTATATAGTTGTCCTCTTACTACCAAATCTCTCTACCCCTCAGTAAATCTTTTTTGAAAGAAAGTATGGATTTTCTTTCTATTTTATCAAATTGGAACGATTATTCTTCAAGAGGGATCCAAAGTTTGTCTACCTATCTTGCAGATATGTTGAAGTTTCTTTCTACTTCTATAATAGTACCCATTTATACCAGTTTTATTTCTCTTTCTCCAGAAAGAGAAAGCTATGAAGATACTCTACAAACCTCACGTTTTCCCTCACCTCTTCCTCCTTGGAGAGCTCTCCGTGTAACATTTCAATATAGTTTGGCTTTAATTATGGCTTGGAAACGCATATGTATGGCCCATCCAAAGGCATGTGCAGGCAGTTTGTTGGAGAAAGAATGTCATCATCTTCTTACAGAGATAATATCTCATATTAGCCAACTTCAAGAATTTCTCACACTTGCTTTTATGCGATGGAAAACAATGCAAAATACAATCCATTTGTGTTTAAATTCAGAAAATAAGGAAGCCTCTCAAGCAGCACGTGTAGAGACATATGAAAAACCACTTCAAACTTTGTTTGATATCTTATGTACTGCATGGATTCCTTGTTTAGCTACACTTTTGCAGTAAGGAGGGGGGGGAGGAGAGGGGAGAAGAAGGGAGGAGGAGGAGGAGAGGGGAGAAGAAGTGAGAAGAGGTAGGAGGAGAAAGGGAATGAGGAGAGGGGAGGAGGTGAGAAGAGGTAGGAGGAGAGGAGAGGTAGGAGGAGAGAAGAGGTAGGAGGAGAAAGGGAATGAGGAGATATAAAAAAAGTGATAAAAGGAAAAGGTAATAAAAGAGATATTACCAGAGAGAGGTAGAGAGTAAAATGAGATTTGTAGAGGTTTTAAAGCATGAAATGAAAGTGGTGTAATCGAGAAAAAAAGATGATGTAGAGTACTGTATAAAATAAATACACCTCATGAATGATGGCTATGGATGGAATGGGAATGTAGTTGTAGGCATATATACGTTTCTAATCTACTGTGGGGTGCATCGAATGACGGCAAGTTATACAAAACAAATGTCCTTGTTTTTTATGAGATGGAATCGTTTCTTTGCTATTTTTGTGTTGATTGGGAAGAAATAGTGTTTCGAATGTTCAATGCGGTATACTGCATGCATGTGTAAAATTTTGAGAGAATTTCACGAAGATGAAGGGAAAAACATGGAAATGTATCCAAAACAACTAGGAGAACATTTAGAAGAATATTTTACTTGCTTTTCCATGTTATTCTGCATTGCAAATTCCATAGTGTTATTCCTCTCTATGGGTTGACTGCTTCTATAGATTTATTTTTGCAAAATACAGTTTGCTTTTTGTATAGCATTAAGAAAAGCATACCCACTAACGTTGATTTTACATGTTTACATGAACAGGAATTCTCAAATGGGTTGCTTTCATTTACATTTTCGAATTGAATTTCTTATCGCTGTAAAAACATTATTAGAAATATTTCAGTATACACACGATTTGCCATCTACAATTCCACCTTCTGTATGTTCTTTCCCCTCTGTAAGGGGCCTATGTAGAGATATTCCAGAGATAGCCTGTAGATTTCCCACTTCCTTGCCTCCAGCATTATTTGTATTGAAAAACAGGGATATGTTGATGCAGAGTATTGAAAAGGTTATCCTACAGCATATTTTTCCAGCAATACCTCTCCTAATTTCTTCATTTTCTTTTCAATCTCGTGATACCCACACCTCTACACATGAAGAGAGACGCACAACACCTGTGGACACCTCTTGCTTAGCAGTGCTGCATACACAAATTTTAACCATCCTTAGGACTATAGTCTTATTACAGCCATCAATGAAATCACTTTCACTACCTGAGGAAGTTATACAAGCCATTGAAACACTTCTTTCATCCTCCATGTTATCAGAGGAAAACCATAGCGCAGCGCTTCCTCTTGTTTGTCATCTCTTACTTTCAAGGAAAATTAGCTTACACCAATTTTGTTCATTTCCCATTGGACCCTGGCTTTCTACATATCTTCAACAACCCTTTCCTTTAGTATCACCACCACAAGTCACATGCACTTCTTCTGAAGAGATTATATCCTCTTTTAGTGTGTTACAATGGGCTCTCCGATTGCATCTTGATGTGTTAACGGTGATTGGACAACATTTACTATCGTGGGAATACGAACAGCGATTAGAACAAATGCATGCTGCTTCTACGACACAACCTCGAAGTAAGCAAATGTTGGCTCAAATGGCTGCAGCACATTTTATAATGGGCTATGAAGCCACTTCTACCACATCCTCTACCATCCCTGGAGTTATTTTTGCATTACATCGTCTAATACTGGAACCTTTTAAATGCATTCTTCGCTTGATTGGCCATCAAGATGCACACGTTGCCATTACAGCGAGTGTGATTATCAAACGCTCCTTAGGAATTTATGAGCGCTACAGTACATTTTTCCCCCTGACAGCACCTTTCCTTACGTTGCAACAAACCGATATCTTACTGTGGCAGAAAACACTTGCACGAACATTAACATTGCACTGTTTCACCTTTGATTTGTCCTCAGTAAACAAAGATGAGAGGGTGGCACATACTGTAGGACATGTAGAGCAATCTCACAAGGAGGCACAATCTTTATCGCAGGCGAGTTCAAAAAATGGAGAAAAATATAACGGGGAGGAATTACGTGAAGACGCACTAGATAACCCACCAGAGAGTATGGTTTCAAAAATAAACAAGGCAGAAAATGCCACCAAAATCACACATCCATCCACCTGTACCTTCTCTTTGCCACCGTGTGAAGCCACATCACCTGTACCTGAGAGAGTTAAGCATTCACGTTTACACTCCCTGCAGATGAAACCAGGCGCATTAAGAGAAGCCATACTGTTCCATAAATGCATTTCCGTGATTTTTCATTGTTTTTCTCAATCATCAAACGATGAGAGGGAAGTTTTAAGTCATTTAAATTGCTCACCGGCACAAATAAAGCTTACTAACCTCTTAATGCAGAAAGTTTTACATACAGTGGCTCGTGCCATCCATGAAGCGGTAGATACCCTACTTCTAAAAGAGCCTAATGAGAGTGATAATAAAAACGAGGGATCTTGCAAAGAAAATGCCTGTACATTAGATGAAAATCAAAAAAATCGCTCTGCAACACAAGAAACGGCAGTACTTCTCTCTACGCATGGGCAATACGAACCCTGCTTGAAAATGGAAAGCTCTTCAATATTGCCAGTGAATGATGCATTAAATGGAACACTTGTATCTTCTTCTGAGAAGGAATCATCATCCATTAGTGCGCACGACAGATTGACTATTCAAGCTTGGCGAGAGTGGCTAAAAGAATTTGAGCAGCAAAATAAGAACAGTGTTATTTCTTGATATGCAGAGTTTTAATTTTCCTCAATATTGTCGATGCATTGCTCAAAGACAAGGTGTTTTTGAACAATTTGATACAGCCAAAAAGCACTGCAAATGGTTATTAACATTGCAAGAGAGTATACATAGCTTGAAGTATGTAAAAACACTTTCTATTTTGAAATGGTAGATATCGATGCCGATAAAGCATGAAAAGAAAATTATGCATGTGTATTTCCTTGTGTGTCTTCTTCCGTTATAAATCGGTTCTATAATGCGACACCGTACTTCGTTTTTTCAAATAAACACCTTGTATTATATAAAAAGTTATCAGTGGCAAAGTCGATTTGTGTTCTGTCTTGCTGCACTATAAAAAATGAGACTAGCAAGCTCAAAAATCAAATTGTATTTCATTTTGTGTCAGTTTGGTCAATTTCCATAGTAGCTTTTGATGTTTATTTCTGCTTCATTTTCATATTGTGCAATTTGATTTATTGGTCAATGCAAAGGCTATCAGTTGCACTTTTTTTTATGAAATCAAATAGGTAAAGTTACAAGTTTTTTAATGTGTAGTCTCCATCATGCAAAGACATGAATATGCTTTTTTTCAATTTGAGTTTTATATTTGTTCTCTGATTATAAATTTTTGTATAATTTTAAAACTGCAAAACATGTTTTAATTTTTTTGATTTGTACGGTGCGAAGTAGCACTTGTAGGGTGAAAAAGCGCTTTCGTGTTGTATGTACTGGAGGGCACTACTTAACAAAATTATGTGCACTAACAACAGAAGACATAAAATAAATTCGCAAAATTGTTTAGTTTTCTCATTTCATTTTAAGCTGTTACACTTTAAAATACGCTATCAATTTGATTGCATTCTTGCCATCAATTTGAATGCTGATAAAGACATATTACCACATATTTCATGGGGCGAAAAGGTTTTAATGAAAAATGTGTTTCCATAGCAGCTTTGCATCTCTCCTCATATTTTTTCAAATGAGAGAACAGTCAACTATGTTTATATCATAAAATATAGATTCATTGCATAGACTCCTATGAAATAAGCAGATGCTTCCCTGCATACTTGTGCAACACGACTTGTTGCCGAGCAATCCTTGAAAATATTTATCATTAGATAATTTGTCAATGGCAGTTATGAGCATTTATTTTGAAAATTGCTTTAAAAACAGTTACTTACCTTCATGCCATGGTCGGCAGAGAATCATCGACTCAATTTTCCTACAAACTCCATTTACAGAAATTGGCTAGCCTTGCAATCTGGAAATTGGGATATTCGTGTGTTCGCGGAACACGGGTGGCACATTGGCTAAAGACCCGTACAAATTGATTCCAACAAATATAGCGTGTCACTACGGTTGTGTCCGATTAAAAAGATTGCGTTCAAAACTATCAAAAACATGAGTTATACATCAAACTATTCTCTCTGGAAATTGCGGGTGCTTTTTTGAATACGAATGCGCTGTACCTCATAGGATTCACTTCCCCAAGAAAGACTCTGCGTTTGTTGAAAAAGCAGACGAACAAAACCGAAATCAACTTCATAATCACCAAAACGACGTATTTTTTTGAATTTTTTACCCACTTTCACTTTTCCGAGGTCATTGCGTTACTTTTTGATTTCTTTTTATTTTGCTGACAGTGTATATCAAACTACTTGATGGTTGACACAGAAGCTCTCTATTTTAAAAGAAGTGCTTCGATGGATACTTTCCACACTTTCATGCATGGAAATTCGCCACAAGCCGCCTTTCTTCTTTGCATTAAATGGCATTTTCCATATTCATAAAGGCGTGGGAAATTTTCCCACTATAAGAGAGATTTACATCGGAGGCGGACGTTGCTATCATGTTTTCTTCTTACCTCTTTTCCTCTCGAAGGGGACATTGTAGCATTACTTTCCTTTGTAAGCACATTAGGGAATTGATTCCGACGAAAGTTGCCTTTCCTACACTATGTAACTGGCGAGTGTATACCTCATGTAACTATGCGCACTTCTTGCATCGTCGGAATTGTTTTCTCCCGCATGGGATAGCCACTCTAAAATCGGAGATTCTTTCTTCTCGTGCGATTACGGCTGATAAATTGCCAATAACCTTTGATATGTTGCAACATGTATCGCAACCGACACAGAGGGCCCTAAAGGAAAGCTTTGGATTCACAGAACTTACTGACGTGCAAGCAGCATTCTTACCGAAAGTGAGAGTATTCCTTGCTACCATTTCCATAGTAGCCTCGTTTTTTGTTCCCATTTTTGTCAAATTTGCATACTTCCTATACTCTGGTAACATGCACGATGAAAATGGTATGAACTTTCCTGAGTATCGTCAATCGAGGCTACCAGAGCACCCTGTAGTACCCTCCTTAGCTTGATTTTTTGTGTGAAACGGTTCTTTTATACACTGTAATTACAGCAGTTCAATGAATTCTCGTTCTACACGCTAGATATATCCCCTATTGTGTAGAGAGTTCTGGAAATGCTTTAAAACTAAGAAAAATTGCATTTTATACAGTACTTTTGGCAATCTCTCTGCAATAAAAATCGTATACAATGGTTTCTCACTGCCTATGTGTGCTTGTTATAGCATACTGAATGCGTAGAGATCCCTTTTACTTTTCTGTTTCACAGTATGTGTAAATTTTTGGGTTTTATTCACCTTCTTTATCTTGTTTTGGGTTGGAAATGTTTTAGATTTTACAAGCTCTCTCTCTAGTGGATCCGCAAGATACTTCTTCTCACTCTACTTCCTCTGATTTTTTAGTTCAATCAAAGACAGGTACTGGGAAAACGTTGGCATATCTTTTTGCTATTGTGGAGACATTATTACGAACTCCGCCCACAGGTGTAGGCGCCTTGATTATCGCACCCACTCGAGAGCTTGCTTTACAGGTGAGAATAAAATTTTCAAAAATACTTTTGTCTGTTCTATACATTCCTATAGTGAGAATATTCGTTGCAAAAAACATAAAAATGAAGATAATCTTTACTTTAAATAAAGCAGTTTGTATATATTTTTGTTTCTCTCTGCTAGTTTTGGTTCATTGGATGCTATATGCTTGCATAGATGGACAAAATTTTACATATTTTGAAGTTTTAATTTTTCTTGGTAATACGTATCTCTTATTTTTTTAGTATGCTATACCTCTCTAATCCCTTTAATTTTTAATCTTATTTAGTTTGTTTCGTCTCTTTATTAATGAAATTTCTTCTTCATTTTTTTTTTTAAGGATATTTTTCTTTTTATTCTCTTTATGACATTTCTCTCTTTCTCTCTCTCCTCATTTCCCTCTTTCCTCATCTCTCTCTCATCTCCCTTTTTCCTCATCTCTCTCTCTCTCCTCATCTCCCTCTCTCCTCATCTCTCTCTCTCTCCTCATCTCTCCCTCTTTCTTCATCTCTCACTCTCCTCATCTCCCTCTCTCTCTCCTCATCTCTCCCTCTTTCTTCATCTCTCTCCCTTTCCTCATCTCTCTCCCTCTTTCTTCATCTCTCCCTCTCTCCTCATCTCTCTCTCTCTCCTCATCTCTCCCTCTTTCTTCATCTCTCCCTCTCTCCTCATCTCTCTCTCTCTCCTCATCTCTCCCTCTTTCTTCATCTCTCTGTCTTTCTTCATCTCTCTCCCTCTTTCTTCATCTCTCTCTCACTCTCCTCATCTCTCTCTCTCTCCCTCATAGCTACTTTCCATTCTATATCTCATTTTATATCTAATTGAAAAATTTGTAAGTAATTTCTTCTCTTTTGATAGATTTGTTTGTGTAAAGCGTTGTATTCCATCTTCTTTTGAAAAAATTTATTTTTATTAAGATATTGACGTAGAAATGTATAATTTTTCTATGCATTTTTTGATGTTTTAATTTTTTCTGCATTATTGTTTTTTTTAATTGCATTGCTCATATTTTGATATTTCTTTTATTTTTATATTTTTCAATTTATAAATATGTTTAAAAGATTCAAAGAGAAGCTCAAATGTTATTGACGCATCAATCTTTGGAAATTATAGCGTTAGTTGGAGGAATTTCAAAACGAGAAGATAAGGTTCTCAAAACTACATTTTCTTATATATATTCTATACAATGGGATGTAGAGAGAGGAAATTTGTTTTCAATGAGGATATTACAGTGAGAGAAAAAATAAATTCTTTTATCAGGATAAAATTATAGAGAGAAAATAGAAATTCTTCAAGCAGTAATAAAATGTAGAGAAAATAAAAAAAATATATAATTTTACTATAATCAAAATATAGAAACAAAATTAAAGAAATTCTGTAACAAAGGAGAAGGTTATAAGCCATCAAAATCAAAACGTTTCTTCTCTCCTCATTTTTCTCTATAAATAGGTTTCTATTTTTTTATATTTTTATAAATTTTTATTTTTTCTCTTCATTTTATAGATAAATTTACGTCGACATAAACCTCATATTCTTATTGGAACTGCTGGAAGATTACTTTATCATTTAGAAGAAACATATTTCTTTACTTCTCTTTTTGAGAATTTACAAATTCTTGTTTTGGATGAAGCAGATCGGTAGTGTATACATTTAAAATTAAAGAGAGAATTTAAAAAAAAAAAAATTCCATGGGAATATCTAAGCTTTAGAAAACAAGAAAAAATTCATAAAGATGGAAATTACAAGGGAGTCTAACAAAATTTATCCAAAATAAAAAAAAGTTTGCAAAAAAAATTTATTGATAAAAAAAAAAAACATTTAAAAAAAATAAAAAATAAAATGGTTGAAATGAACAAAACATTGATGAATTTTTATTTTTTATTTATAAAAATTTATTAAAAAATGATAGAAGAAAGATAAAACTGAGAAAAAAGGATATGGAGAGTGTTTATATTTTTATTTAAAGAAACTATTAATTAGAAAGTAAAAACAAATTTATTTATATTTAAAAAGAGAGATAGAAGTGATGTAAAGTAATAGAAGATGGACAAAATGTTTTTTTTTGAAATCTTTTTTTATAAATATAAAAAATTACTACTTTTATATTTTGGATGAATATTTTTTATTAAAAGAATTTATAACAACAGGTATGGATGGATTTTTTTTTTTTGGAGATTTTATATATTGTATATTTTTTTTTTTGATGATGATGCTGCCTATCATTTTATTTTATAAACGCATTTTGAAGAAAATTTTCTATATTTTTATTTATTTATTTATTTTTATAGTCTTTTAGAACTAGGCCATCGTTTAGCCACACAAAAACTTCTTTCTTATTTACCAAAAAAGAGACAAACATTTCTTTTTTCTGCTACTTTATCAAAACAAATGAATGGTAAAAGAAGAAATATTAAGAGGAGAAAATTATTGAGAGATAAGATGTGAGAGATGAGATGTGAGGAGTGAGAGATGTGAGAGATAAGATGTGAGAGATGAGGTGAGAGATGTGAGGAGTGAGAGATGTGAGATAAGATGTGAGATAAGATATTTGAGATGAGAGAGTGTTAGAGGAAATGTTTTAAGCAAGAAAGAATTGCGTTGAGACAATGTAAATAATTTTTATTTGATAAAAATGAGGATAAAAGATGAAGAAGAAAAATTAATAGATGTGATAGATATTCGTTTATAGAAGCTATTTGAGGTGTATTGAGAGTGAGAGAACAAATTGTATTGAGAGGAGAAAGAAGGATACATTAAAAAAAAATTAGAAACAAGCGATGAAAATATGAGGAAATACAAAGATTCAAAAGAATGAAAGAAGATGAGAGTGAGAGTAGAAAAGAAAATTAATAAAACAATTCCAAAAAAAAAGTTAGAAGCCTTGAAGTATAAAAAAGAAACTTCAAATAAATTTTTATAAGCATATAAAATCAGGAAAAATAAAAATAATAAGAGAGGCATGAAGCGAAGAGTAAAAAAATAAAAAGATGAATTTTTCACTTTTGTAAAGGAAAGAAAAGAAAAGAAAAAATTTTTAATTTATAAAAGTAAAGAAAAAAATTTTAGAGGAAAATTGTTAAATTTATAAAAAAAATAAAAACTTTGGATAAGAAAGAGAGATTCTGATAAATTTTTTTTTGTTATACCTTCAACAATAAAAGAGTTTATTTTATTTACTAAGAGCTTCAAAACTGTTATTATTTATACTTTTATTATTATAAAAAAAAAAATTTTTTAATTTGTATATAGAGTTGATACAACAAGCATGTAAAGCAGATTATCAATTTTTGGTGAGAAAATAAAAATAAATTGATTTTTGGAGTGAACTTTATTTTTTTGTTGATGATTTCTAATTTTTTTTTAAATTCCATAATCTTATGAAAAATTTTAAAACTCTTTGAACGTGTAAAATTATTCAATTTTGTTTTTATTAAAAAATAATACACTTTTAAAATTTATTTAAAAATTTTAATTTTCTTCTTATACACAGTGTATGGATGTATTTCTTTATTTTTATTTTCGAAAAGGATTGCATAGCTTCAACAAATCCCACACAGTTATTACTTCATCAGCAAGCCATCCTTCATCCTGCAGAGGCTACATTAACTGTTTTATATAATATTTTATATGGAGAAATTCAAAAACATCGTTATTCTTATAAAATAATAGGTGATTGTTTACATTTTAAAAAAAAAACAGATGAAACGATGATGAAGAGTATTTTAGACTGTTTTAATTATTTTATTTATTAAAAAAACAATAATATAAAGAGTTTCTTTTTTTTTATACTTGAGGAATTTTTTCTTTTGTTTCGATAATTTTTTCTTTATTTGAAGTTAGAAAATGGAATTTTTTTATTTCTTTATTTTACTTATTTTCATTTTATTTTTCCTCTTTTCTTTTCATCTCTCATCTCTCTCCTAAAACTAAAAAATATATTTATTAACGTTCAAAATTCTCTTCTTTTTAGTATTTTTTCAAACTTCTCGTCTCACCGCTTTTTTCTCTGCTTTTTTTCAACAACAATTTCGGTAGGATATTTTTTTTATAAAAATTTTTATTAAGAAATTTTATAGAAATGAAAAACAGAGAGATTAGCAGTGAAAACATTTGTTTCATTTTGTTTTTAACACAAAAAAAAATGAAATCTACTTTATATAGTTTGATAAGAAGAGAAAAAATTTCAAGATTTCTAAGTATTTATATATTTTTATTTGAAATATTTTTTTTTGAGTTTCTATTTATCTTACAACAGATTTATTTTGTTTATTTAAAGGTCTCATATTTTTTTTTAATAATTTGTTTGTTTCTCTAAAATATTATAATTATTATTTTCATTTTATTATAATTCATTTCTATACTAAAATTTTTATTTCTAAATTTTTCTTTCAAGCTTTTTTTATTTGTTTAATTTGATTTTTATTTAATTATATTTTGTATAAATTTAAATTATATTTTTAGTATGGCTGTTTATGAAATTCATAGTCGAAGAGATTCTACCACACGATTATCTCTCTCTTTGAAATTTTCAAAAGATTCCACCGGTAAGAATTTATATATTTATTATTTATTTAGAAGTAATGAAGCATTGGATCATTTTTATAATACATTTATAATCAAACTTTTTTTTTTTTAATAAACTCTTTTAATGAGAAAGTAATTCGTTTTAATAGTAATTTATCTTCCTATCAGGAAAATAAATTTCTATTTTTAAAAAATTATTATTTGTTTTAACGAAATATTTATAGAGGGTTTAAGTAATTCAAAGAATATTTTTTATTTTATTAATGTGGATACAAAAATTAATTATATATATATATTCAATAGTTTTTAATTGAGAGTATAAAAGAATTTTCAAAGAAGGAAAGAAAATTTTAATACTTTGTTTTTATATAGTTTAACTAGTATTTTTTTGTTTTATTTTATAAAAATATCTATAAAATATATTCTATATATTTTATTTTCTATATTTCTACCCACCACTTAAATTTTATTTTTTAGTTCATTTTCTTTATTTGTAGGTATTCTTTTTGCTTCGGATTTATGTGCTCGTGGGATGGATTTTCCAAATATTTCTTTAGTTATACAAGTATTTCTTCTTCTTCTTCTTCATACTTTTTTTATAAAGAAAACGAGTGTATGTATAATTAATTTGAAATTTAAAAAAATATTTCAAGTGAGAAGAGGACCATTTGTATTTGTTTTCACTTTGAATTCGAGAGAGTTTGTATTCTTTTCATGGATTTTATAAGAATAGTAAATGGATTTTTATTTCCTATACATAATCAAGATATTGCTGTAGAATTTGTTTTTAAGATAGAAAATTTGGATTCTCTAATAAATTTTATTATAAGGGGAATGCATTTTATATTTTTATTTGAATATTTTTTTTTAAACATAGTTTTATTGAAAATAACAAATTTTTTTTATTTAAATAAAAATAAATTTACATTTTATATATATTTTTATTTTTAAAAAAATTTTCAGGTGGGTGCACCGCTGAATTTTGAACAATATTTACATCGTATTGGTCGAACAGCGCGTTTAGGTTTGCTTTATATATATTAAAATATATTGTATTGAGAAGATAATCAAATTGAAGATATTCTCTATTTTTTTTTTATTATAGGATAGATATATCCTTATTAATGGAGTGTGAATATATTTCTTAAAATATGTATTAGAAAATAGAAAATTAAAGAATGTTTTTTATTGAAGGAATGAAGAAAATAGATGGGATTCAAATTTCATCATAAAAAGAAGATGAGTAAATTGAAGGAAAGATTTAAAGGGTGTGAGAAAAATTTCATCAAAAAATAAAAAAGTAGGATTCAAAATTTTATTATAAAAAATTTTTACCTCTTCTATGAGTTTATATTTATCAAAAAGCAAATATTTTTTTATAATTATTACGAAAGGAAAATCTGGCCGTTCACTTTTATTATTAAATGATAAAGAAGAATCTTTACTTTCTAAATCGGTGAATTCATGGAATGCATTTCTATTCTAAATAATTTTAATGAAATATAATAAAAAGAATTATAAATTCGTTTTGGAAATGCATAGACATAGTTTCTAAACTTTTTATTGAAATTGTTTATTTTTTTTATAATATAAAGTATAGGATTTTTTATTTTTGTTGAATTTATTTTTTTCTTACATTATAGACTAGACTGTTAACAATTTTTTTTTCTTGCATTATAGACTAGACTGTTAACAATTTTTTTTTTTTTATCAATTTTTTATTACTATATTTTATTCATTTATTTTTAAATTTTTTTTAGTGTATATATATTTCATACTTTTATTTTTCAATTAGGCATTCCAAGCTTTATCAATTGAATGTCTTCAAGATGAATCGTTAGAAAAGAAAACAGAATCACTTCAAAGAGCTCTGGATGGATGGTTATCCAATGCACAGGTTTTCATACATTTATTAGAAATGTATGAAACACAAAAAGAAAATCGTATACATTATTTTCTTTTTTTATTTTAAATTATGTCAATACAGAAGAAGAGGAACTCAATTTTGTTGTGTATATACACTGTTTCTGTGGATATTGCAGCTCCATTTTTCTGCTTCTATGGCCTATACATCTCTTCTCAGTCATTATAAAAAAATGCAAACACATTTCTCTCTTATGGATGATGATACTCTGGTTGATCTCTGTTTTTCTATTATGGCCTCATGTGGAATAACTTCACCTCTAAGTAAGAAGAAGGAGAGATATACAGAGAAGGCGAGAGGATAGAAAAAAATATAAAAAGAAGTGGGCATTTCTTTTTATATTTTTTTCTATCCTCTCTTTTAAAATATAGAGTGTTTTTATGAGTTTAATTTGGTTTATTTAGTTTGAAGATACATTGAATGAATAAACTATGAGGAAAAAAAAGTGAGGAGGGGAAGGGGGGGAGGAGTGGTGGTAATCTGTGTTGGGAGTGTACATTCTTTTATTTTATCGGATCCACATTTTTTATAAAAATGATAATACAGGGTTAGGATGAGGAGAAGAAAACAAAATTGCCTTCTCTTGTTTAAAATTGTTGAAGTTTTCTTTACATTGTCTCCTTGGTACAAGCATAAATACTCTTTCTATTCTTAGTAAGAGAAAAATAATTAGATTGTATTCTAAGGATACATGGGTGGGGATATATTTGCTTTTTTATGAAATAATTTTTATATAAATATTACTACATTGAAATGTGAATCTTTTCTTGTTTAAAAAATAAAAATTGTAATACAGTATGTCTCTAAGGTTACTGCTGTGTTTATTTATTTTTTAAAGGAGGCTAAGGATAAATAAATATAGTAGTTTTTATGTTAAACAGTAAAGAAATCTGCTTGGTATGTAAGAGGATTATAGATTGGGGATGAAAACACGTATGGATCCTTTCTCTCTCTCTATTAGAAGATGTGCTTTGAAGGCAGCTTTGATTCGTATTTTTGTTTTAATATCACTTATTTACTGTGCAGCTATTTCAAAACAAGTTGCAATTGCTTTGCAATTGCAAAATCACCCCAAAATTTTGGTAAATTAAACAATATATGCTATGCTAGGAATGTTTTTATGTGTAAAAGAAATGGGTTTGAATTTGAAGAAAAAACGGATATGATTTCACAGGATGGATGCACAAAAAATGATTTTGTGTAATGGATGTTTTTTGTTGCTTTTTGAGAGATAGTGGATTGTATCTGAGTGTATATACACGGGTGTGCACATGTACCCAATCATGGAGCATTCAAATTTTTGTTGTATTGGAATGTTTTCCACCGTGAAAACATTTGGATATAAAAAACATGCAAAAAAGAAAAATTTTGCTCTAATGTTTCTTTTGAATGGGAATAACTTTTATTCTTGTTCATATAGGTGGAAGAAAGTTTGGATGAGTTGCAGTTTGCACAACAATGGATAAAAAAACTTACAAATTGAAGAAAAGAAACACATTTCAATTTTATCAAAATACTGTTTAAACGGTCTCTCATCTATTTATACAAAACTCGCACTTTTATTTAGGATAATCAATTTTTTCAATAGATAATTACTGCCTTTACTGAAGCCTGTAAGTTGCTGTGAATTTCCGCAATTCATCATATCCGTCAGACACTTACCTTTTCCTATTTTCTTACCAAAAATAGATTGAAGACTTAAGTAATGCCCATAGAAAAAAATTTTAAAACAGGATTTGTCATAAGAAATTGCCTTGAGATTTTTTACACCCTTGATTCTACAAATTAAAACGGTACCTTTTTGTATAATAGAAATTGTATAGCATTCAAAAGCGTTACTGCAATGAACGTATATGGTCGTACAACTTCGTTTATTCAGCAAGAAGTTTAATAGTATTCATTTCTGTAAGAAATTTCTCCATTGCAGCTATTTCAGAGAGAAAAGAAAACCATCCTGCAATGGATGAGAAATCTCTGGATAGTTACGCACTTACACATGACTTAAGATGTAGCACTATAGACATGCAGTATACTAAATGTATCTGCCGGCCGAATTCTGCTAGCAAAGGAGGACTCAAAAATAGATAAGGCCTCCTCCGCATTTGCACTCGAATAGAAATTAAAATGAATCACGGATAGTTAGCCTTATTCAATTGTCGAAACGCATTTTTACCCATGAGTTGCGTTTTGTGTCTTAGCATCATCTGCAAACTGATGCCATGCAATGTGACTGCACGAACAAATTGATTAGATTGGCGCATCGTTTTGAAACAGAGTTTGCAATTAGCAAAATTATATCTGGAAAATACGAATTGAATCATTTAAAGCTGTAAATGGTGTAAAGATTAACAAAAAGAAACAATTGCATTAAAGAAAACGAAGCGTATTTTAAAAAATAGAAATGCTGCTACTTTTGGATTAAACTTGGCTTTTGCCTTTAGAAAAACCTGATAAGATTCTGCAACTTTGCACCGCTATCTGCATCAAGCAAAAAATTAATAAACTTTGGATCGATGTTATTTATACAAAGTATTTGTGTGATAGATGAATTAATCAACTTTTCATATGCGTTTAAGAAAAATATTCTTTTGCTCAAAATGAGGAACAACCTTACAGCAAATGTTTCGCGTTTGGGAAGACCGAAGGAAGCGAGTAGAAGAACTAGAGAAACTTTTCAGGAATATCATACCATGCTGCAAAAATTCTTCTTTAAAAAGTGTATATAAGTTTGACATTAATGTGAGGCACTTTTGAAAATAAACGATTTTGCAAAAAAATCAAAATGTATGACTTTAATCCCCACAATTGACTGCAACATGCGTAACCGAAAAATATGATAGTCAGTCACTAGTCGTAACCATTGATAAAGCCTGCACTAGAAGCTCGCTTTTTTAATTTATGCTAGACGAGATGTTATGTTATGACATTGCTGATAATTGCTGAAGCATTGCAACCTGAAAGAAATTGCATAAAGAAGAAACAAGTGTTCATTTTTTGTTCTTTATGCGAATCCTTTTCCAATTTGGGCAATTTGTACGATTCTATTGACTGTCCTGGGAGCGGACTCGCTTCTATCCTCTAACATGCTTGACATGAAGGCTTCACTTACGTAATTCTGGGGGGATGAAAGATTCAACGTAATTTTCTGTTAGAAACATGTATCTACTACATTATCTGTTTATTACGCATTCTACATTGTTCATGCTTTGGGTTCTAACGTAACGTACATGTGTACTTCAATCATCCTCTTTCATGTAAGTTACGGCGATGCCAATTCCGAAAAATAACAAAGAATTAACAAAATACTTTTGCGCGGTGCTTTTTGAAGTGGCTTAGTTCATTCAGTGAAGAATGAGATGATTCGTAAAATACGACAAAATACTTTGGTTCATTTCTCTGCGTCGTAAATTGATTCTTTTTACGTTTTGTTCATCAATAAAAGATAGCCTCTTGAAACTGCTTAGCTAGAACGTGAGATTTTTTTCTCACTTCTCAAAATTTCCATTTTTGCATAAATTAAAATGGTCTCGTCGCTTATTCTGGTTCAATAACTTCCTGACAAATGCAATTTTCTTCTGGTCGCGTTGGCAAAGAACTATTTCAATTTTAAAACAATGCGCGCTGATCTGCAGCATCATACGGGAGTGCTTAGCAGCAAAAACTATGCTGTACTTTTTGTGCAAGAGGAAATTGATTAAACCTCATCGTAAATGAATGAAGCAGGAATAACTTTAGCGTAATTTCTTTTCATGTTTGTGGGCATAGGCGTTTCTGATTTAATTTAAACCAATTATGGCCGCATTTCCCAACACTCCGAAGCTCGCAATAGCTTCTGGTCCTTCATTGACGGTGTGGACACTCGATAGAGTAAGTGCATCCAATATACCTTTTCATAAAATAAAGTCGCCCGCTTTACGAATTTTGCGCCGTAAATATTGAATACTTAGTGTTACAACCATATTTAGTGAAAACGTGAGTAAGGAAGCACTGAATCATAACGGGATCCCATTGTTTTCAAAGAGAAATAGTGTCTTCTAGAATGATTATTCCAAGAGAAACAAGTCCTTTCTTCCCTAATATCAACAATTTAACAGGGAAATGCGTGGGATATAAGGCATTGGAGCCTGATAATAAGGAGGAATAGATACGCAACGCACAGACTATGAATTCATTTTTTGCTTCAACAAAGTAGCATTTTCTGGTTCTAAATTTTTCAGTCTTATAAAATGCTTGAATATATGCACCATTCTAAAGAGTTATGCTTAAGTATAAAAAATGGGATATACATGCAACGAGGTATCACTTCTCCAGAGGAAAGTGCGTTCTCCTTGACGAGCTACTACGGCTGCTTGCAAAATTCCTGCTATAGTTCAAATCTACTTTTGCATTTGATATCTTTCTTCCTATCAGGAAAAAAAGCAATTTCAACCTAAAAATTTTAGTCGTGAGGCCCTCTTTTCCCTATCAGAATATGCCATACAAAATATTTTGTCAATTTTAAACACAACCCATTTGAAAGGTTAGAAATAATCTCCTCCCTAAGCCTGTATACTTAATCACACCGTCCTGCCTCTTTGGATCCACCCTTGTGGGTAGCATGAATCTTCTTCTGATGAAGGAAAACAAGCAAAAGTGCATGGTTTTGATTTTTTATTACCGTTAGAAATGAGTTCTTAACATTTTATATTTGGAAGGAGGGTCAAAACAAGAGTAGTATCTCTCCTTTGCTTTACTTTGATTAAAAATATGAAAAAGAGAAATACATAACAAATAGTAAACACACACGTTTTTGATTAAAAATTTTTTTTTTCTTAAAACTGCTGTTGTAAATACTGTTTATTTTGTATCAAAAAAATTCTATGCAAAACAAGTTATTCTTTTTTTATTAAAAATAAACATGTGTTTAAGAGATCGATTTTACTTTTATTCATTGTTTTTCGAATTTTCATTTACTTTTATTAATATTTGCAAACTTTACCAACCCCCCCCCCAAAAAAAAAATTCAAGAAATGGAATTTTTACTTCTTTCAATTTTTTTTTAATACCACTTTCTTTCTCTTTTTTCAATTTTTATTTTTTGTCTCATATATGTTAACTATTTCTATAATAGTCTGTTAAATACACTTTTTTTTACTTTTTCATTCTATGCATCTACACTTTCTCTAGAAATTAATAGTATGTCTCAAAGAATCCAGCCTTTGGAATTTAATTTTTTATACTTTGAAGCTTTAAGAATAGTTTACTTTACTTTGCATACAAAATTTTAATTTTTTGTGTGAAGGTATTCGCATTCTTCATCATATGACAAAAAATTCTTTGGAAGAAATAATTCTTCGTTTGGCTGCATTCAATAGTGGTTATGTGCCTGTGACTGTCAACTGGCAAGCTGACAAGTTAGAATTTTATTTTTGTAGTGAAATTATTTTTGTAACTATAAAAAATTTTTAATTATTAGGCTGCAAATTATTTTAGTAAATACAATAATGAGAATTTATATACTTCAAAACGATTTCTATGTAGAGGAGAAAACAAAGAGAGTGTGTAACGTAAATACTCAAAATGTACGTGTATTTTATCTTTATATATTTGAGAATTTTTTTTTAAATTTAAATAATAAATTTTTTAAAATAAAATCTTTATTTATGATGATTTATTTCAGAGAATTTTTTTTTTTATACTTTTAACAAACTGTTTTTTATTTCTTCTAAACTCTATTATTATTATTTTTTATTTTTATAATATTATTAAATACACATTTGAAAGAGAAGATTATTTTATTTTTTTTTGTGTTGTATACATTTTGCGTTGTTTATAAACTCGTCATTTTGGAGTATTATTTTGCTATTTTTTAATTATTATTTTTTGTTTTTTTTATTTTTTCAATGTGTTAGAAGTAGATAGTATATTTACTATTTTATTTTTCTATTTTAAAAAAAAATTTCGGATTTTCTTTTTAATTTTTTTGATGTTTATTGTGAAATTTCTTGATTTTATAAATTTTATAAATTAAATTTGTACCTTTTTTGTATCTTTCTAATATATTGTAGTAAAATATAATATATTTTTTATTATTTTTTATCAGCTTACAAACGAGTATATATAAAGCCGCCTGTACAAAATGTCAAGCCATTTTTTGTGATGAAGATGTAGAAGATAGAGATATGGAATATTTAAAAAATTATTTTAGGAAAACAAAACATGTTTGTATATAATACATGGAGGATCCTTTATTTTTATTTTTTTAAAAATAAAAAGAATTTATTATTATTTTTTATTTTAAAAATTCAACGTACTAATTTTAACCTTTTCTTTTTTTTTAATATACGCATTTTTTTAATGCATTTCTTTTCATTTTTTTCATAGTTTGATATGGATATATTCATTATTTTATTTTTAATTTTTCCTTTTTTTAAAAATGGATAATTCTGTTTTTTTTTTTTTTTTTCATAATTTTTGTTTTCAATTTCCTAAGGTTTTGAGAATTTCAGAAGTCCTACCTTCTATTTTATTCCAAACATCTACAATTTCTCATCCTATTTTTGAAAAACATTGGGAAAATCATAAGAATAGTAAGAAAGAGGATTCAAGTGAAGAAATTGTAAGTTGAGAAGAAAATTTAGAAAATGTATACACTAAAAAGTTTTTAAAGAGAATATCTTTGTCCAATTTTTTAAAATTTTAGGAAGAAAAATAGGATTTGAAGCCGAAAATAAATATTTTTAATGTAATTTATATTTTATTTTTATTTTAAAAATTTCTATTTATATGTTTTTATTATTTTTTAATTTAGTATATATTTTATTATTAAAATTTTATTTTATAGTAGTATTCTTATTTTATTTTGTTAAAATTTATAGATTGTTTTTACTTCTGGTACTACAGCTCTTCCTAAAGGTGTTTTGTTAACTTTTGGGTATAAAAAAGAGAATTTTTTATTTTTTTATAAATGAAGAAATGAAATTTAATAAATGAAAGACAAGATGACCTAATGAAATGAGAGAGAGATGAAAAGAGTGTAATTGAAAATAATAAAAAAAGAGAGAAAATTATAAAATGAAGGAAAAGTTATTGAGAGAAAAAAAACTAAAAGGAAAAATATAATAAAAATGAATGAAAAGGAGAGAAAACTCTAAAATAAAAATTAATGAAATAAAACGAAAATTCTAAAATGCAAAATAAAACTAGAAGCTAAATAAAAAAATTAAATAATTGCAGAAGAAAACTAAAAACAAATAACTGAAATAGAATTGAGAATGACAAAAATTTAGTAAAGAAAATTAAAAGTATTAAAATATTTATAAAGTATAATGGAAATTACACACATTTTTGAAAAATAATTTTTGCAGAAATTTCAACACAACACTCAAAAGTTTTGAAGATGCTTTTGATATGGTTTGAAAATTTCATTATTCTGAAAAAGAATGTAAATTTTTTATTTTGTAAAAGAAGATAAACTCATTTGTCTAATATTTTGTTTTTAAAAAAGATATAAAATTTTTTTACATATATATATATTTTATTTTATATTTTTTTATTTCTTCTTTTTTATATTTTAATATTTTTTTTCTACTTCATTTTTCTTCTCCTTAATTAATTCTTCTTTTCTTTTTTTTTCTTCTTCTACATTCTATTATTTGTGTTTTTATTATTTATTTTTTTCTCTTTTATAACTTTTATTTTATTTTTTTTAATATTATTTTATTCACTTTCTTTTGTTACAAATTAATTTTCCGGAATTTTTTTTTTTACAATTTCTAATTAGAAAGAAGGAGATGATTCCAATTCTTCATTTCTTATTTTAATAATAACCAATCCTCTTCATCATGTGAATTCGACAGCATTTTGTCGATGGTTTCTTTCTCGAAGAAACTGTGCTTTACATCTCTTTGAAAAGTAAATTTTTATTATTTTTTAATATAAAAATTAATAAATGCTTATAGAAACAAATATTTTATTTATGTATATATTTTTTTTAAATTAAAATGTATTATAAATAATCCTATAAGAAGATAGGAAAAATTTTTTTTCAAACAGAAGCTTAAAAAAATGAATTTTAACTCTTTTTTTTTTTAGATGAAAAAGAAAATATTGTATTTTTTTTTATTAGATATTCTTCTTCTTATTGGAAAGAACTTTGTTCTATCATTACTTATTATCAACATCTAAACATTTTTTTTAAGGTATACTATAGAGTTTATAAGGAATTTTTTTAAAAGTTTTTCTATATAAAAAAATATAAATAATAATAATAAATTATACATCCATTTTAATAAAAGATTCGGATGTGATTTTTGGTGTACGTACACTCCTTGTCTTTATTTTAGAATTTAATTATATATTGTCTTGCTTACATATTTTTATTTTCTATTTTTTTTATTTTTCCTCATTTATATTTGTTTTCTACACTCTAGTATTATGTTTATTTTTTTTTGGTGTGTATATAGGCAATAATTCCATTGGTATCAAAACATATTGAATTTCTTTATGAATTAGTTCAAACAGCTTCATTTTTTGTAGAAAGTTCTTCTTCTTCGTTTCATCAATTACAGGAAAAAGTATCTCCTTCAAATATTATTTTTGCTTTGGGCTCTGGGCCTGTTGGCCCTTCTACAAGTAAAATAATAAATAAAATGATTAATACGAATTTTATTAGAATAATAATTTTTTTTTATACATATTTGTTTTATATTTTTATAAAAAAATAATATAAAGAGTAGTGTAATTTTTAATTTTTTTTTTATATTAAAATTAAGTGTTCTATTTCATTAAAATTTACTGACTATAAAAATTTATTTTTTTTTATTAAATTATATTTTATTCTCTATTATAAGATAAAATTGTAATAGTATTTGATATTTAAAGTATATTAAAAGTTTAGAAAAGAAGAAAACGATGGAAATATTTAAAAAAAAGATTTTTCCAGAAGTTATTTGAAAGTGTGTGTAGAAAATAATATTTTTTTGTATATTTTTAGTTTCAAAATTTCAAAAACTTTTTGATGGAAAACTTCCATTAATACGATTTGGATCTACTGAGTCATGTTTACAAGTATTCTATTATTTTTTATTGTATTCAAGAAATAATTTGATGGGTATCTATGTAAGAGAATGGATGAAATTAAGAAGATTCTATTTTTTAAAAAAATTGCGATGAAGAGATGAAAGATTATGCAGAGAGTGAGAAATGAAAAATGAGAGAAATGAAAAAAATTAAAAATGAGAGAAATAAAAAAAATTAAAAATGAGAGAAAGTAAAGATAAGACGAAAGAGATAAAGGTATTTAAATCAAAAAGAGAGATAAGAAAGAATAAAATATATGAATTTTTTATAGTGCAATAGAAAAAGGTGAAAATGAAACGATTATAACAAAGAAATATATATGAAGTGTTAATTAAAAATAATTGAGTATGAAGTAGAATTCTTTAGAATTGATGAAAGGGGAACTTCTTGTAATAAACAAAAGTAAAGGGAGAAGCTTAAGAATTTTTGCAAGCAAAAAATAATTTTAAAACAATGAAAATAAAAATATGGAAGGAATTGTTTACATTGGCTATCTTTCAATTTTGTTTTGGTAATTTTTGAATTTTATTTTTCTTGTAGGATGAATAAAGAATGTTGATAAGTTTAACTTTGTTTTTAATTATTATTGGATACAGTGTTTATCTATGTTTTATATTTTTAGAAAATTTTAAAAATTTGACTTGTGTTTTATGAATTCTTAGCTTAGAATTCTACTTTTTTTTTGTAATTATTTTTTATAGTAGTTTTATGTGTACAAGATTTGTTTTTTAAAATTTATTTTAATTATTTAGAAAGGATTTTTTTTTTTTAAATTTATTTTAATTATTATTTACAAATGTAGTTCATTTTTATTATTTATTTTTTGTTAATTGTTATTAATATTTATTTCAAGATTTGTGCTACACCTCTTCATCTGACTACACAAGAACTTTATAAAATATTAAAAAGAGGATGGGAATTTTCTACGGCGGAGGGATTACAGAAAGGTTATTATATTGGCCGACCACATCAAGGAATAACAGCAATGAAAATAGTAAAATCAACTGATAAATCACATGAGAAATTTATGGTATATACATATATTTTTAATTAAATTTATTTTACTGATATAGAAGATTGAAATGTATAGTTTTAATTAAATTAAAATGTGTTTACTAGTCTTATTTTTGCATGTTTTTAGAGTTTTATTTTATTGTACAAAATAGTTTATAATTTATTTTTATTATACAAAATAGTTTATAATTTATTTTTATTATATAAAATAGTCTATAATTTATTTTTTATTTTTTATGTAGAGTTTTCTCAATTAAAATATTTCAAATAAATTTTTAAAAACTTTTTACTTTTCTCAATGAATTTTTATTTTTTTATAGTTTTTCTACATGTTTTTAATACGTTTTCTATGTGTAGAATGTACAATTTTTTTTTATAGGTATGATATTTATAGTTTAATTTTTCTATTTTATTTTGTTTCAAGGTGGAATGTGGTATTGGAGAAACTGGATATATTATTTGTAAAGGAGAAAATATGATGCAAAGCTATGTAAATTTAGATTCTTGGCCATTTTCTATGGATGGATGGTATTTAGGATTGGGTCTGTTTTATATTCCTAAGATTTTTAGTAATAGATGGATATTTCTATTTGTTTTTTATATCTTTGTATATAAATGAAAGTATAGAAACTATAAACTATTTTTGAAGTTATTGTATATATATCTTTGTCTTGATAGTATAGTATGTAAGAAGCATTGGAAAAAAGATAATTATATCCTGTTTAAACCTGTGAATTTCTGTAATATATAACTGCTTTTCATTATTTATACTACAAACTCCAGGTGATATTGGATATACTTTAATGGGAGAAGAAGAGGGAGCCCCCTTAGAATTTTTTTGGCTATCACGTGATTCTGAGCTACTCATTAAAGGAGGTGTAAATTATTCATTTCTTCAAATAAATGAAGAGATGAAACGTATTCTTTTTGATTTTTATGGATTAGCATCCCCTCAGGTGGATGTAGCTGCGATAGGTAAGCAATGCATGTTTACTTTGATGCATTCCTCCATTTGTAAACAAAACTTTTATGAAAAAAACGAGTAGATTTGAGGTTTATAGTCTTTCTTTTTTTATTTTGGAAACATGAGGGGTGATTCCCATCTTAGAGGGATAAAATTAATGTGAAATGCTTTTGTTTTGTTAACGGGGGAGGGGGGAGATAGTAGAGGGAGGGGAGGGGGGGGAGAGGGGGGAAGGGGAGATAAGAAGATGGGGATTGGGAG
>JADAQX010000931.1:0-19026 GCA_015476325.1 Cardiosporidium cionae | reverse complement strand
CTCTTCTTTTTTTAATTTTTATAATATATTTTCTATACTTTACCATAGAATTAAATCCACGAATACGGGCTAATTCTTTAGCTGTAAAATCCCAAATATCTTTATCTGAGTAAGGACATCCCATTTTAAGAAGAAGAGAGGCATTTTCTACCTAAAAAATAAATTAAAAAAAATATTTATATATAATTTGAGAAAAAACTATAAAATATATATATGAAAAAAGTATATATTTATATATAATTTGAAAAAAAAATAAATATACTTTATATATAGAATTATAGAGAGAAGAAAAAAAAAACAATTTTTCTTGTAAAAATATAAAAATAAAATATATAGAATTATAGAGAGAAGAAAAAAAAACAATTTTTTTTTAAAAATGCTCTCCTTCTTTCTCCATCAAAATTTTATTCTCCTCTATAAAACAAAATTAAAAATTTATTTTTTCTCTTCTTCTTAATCCTATTTTTCTTTAAACCTGGCCACTTAAAGCAGCAGAATGTAATACAGTACGATTATGAATATCCTTTACATCTATATTAGCACCTAATATAATAAAACAAATGGAAAATTAAAAATTTTTATTTTGATTTCTTTGTTTTAGAAAAAAAGAAAAAGAGAGTGTCTATACACAAGAAGGTAGGAGGGGGTGGGGGTGGGTATGTACACATATGTAGATCTATATTTATAAAAAAAAAAAAATAATAGAGAATACACAGAATTTAATAAAAAAATATAATATAAAAAATATTAAATAACAAGTATTAAATAAAAAATATATTCTAAAATGTATTAAATAAAAAATGCATCTACTTACAGAAAAATAATTTAAAAAAATGTATCTATTCCTTTTTATTTCTTTTTTTAAAAAAAGTAATAAAAACAAAATTTAACCGATAAAGATTCTCTTTTTCTTTTTAAAATGCAATACATCTTTCTCAGTTTCTTTTTCTTTTTTTTTAATAAAACTATTTTTCTTCTTCTTCATCTAACCTTGACTAAGAAGCCACTGTAAATACACCGGTTGATTTCGACAAGCGGAGTAATGAAGGGGTGTTCGATTATGAGAATCTTTAGTATTAACTAATTAAATAAATAAATAAAACTTCTTTTTATATAAAAAATAGGTTTAAGAGGAAAAACTCTTGTTCTTATTTCTTTATTAAATTGAAAATATCCACAAAACAATGTAAGAATGCATACACATTAAACTTTTAATTTTTTATTTCAGAAAGAGAGAAAAGAAGAGAAGAAAATACAAACCATCACATCCATATTTCATAAGAACTTTAGTTATCTCCATATTTCCTTGAATGGCTGCATAGTGAATACATTCACTCTGAAAATATATATAAACAACGTAATGTGAAGAGAAAAAGAGAGGGGGGAGAGAATGTTGGAGGAAGGGAGGAGGAGATGTGTGGGATTAGAGGGAGGAGGAGATGTGTAGGATTAGAGGGAGGAGGAGATGTGTGGGATTAGAAGGGGGAGAGAATGTTGGAGGAAGGGAGGAGGAGACGTGTGGGATTGGAGGGAGGAGAGAATGTTGGAGGGAGGGAAGAGGAGATGTGTGGGATTGGAGGGAGGAGAGAATTTTGGAAACAGGAGGGAGGAAAGGCAAAAGAGTAATACGGGAGTGAGAGAAAGAGAGTTGAAGAGGAAGAGAGATGTAAGAGCAAAGGAGAAGTGGGAAAATGTGTGGGAGAAAAAAAAAGAGAGAAGTGAGAAGGAAAGGAGAGAAATGAGAAAGAAAGGAAAGAAATACGATTTTAGTAAAAGAATAAAAAGAGAAGATTCTCTTTCTCATACAAGATAAAAATAAAAAGCAAATAATCAAAATAGAAAAATTATGACCAAAGTAATCGTCATTCGGCTGGGAAATAATTTGTGGCCAAGTGATTTGTGTGGGTCAGCCTTATTCTCTAAAAGTAGGAGGACCACCTCCAAATAATTTTTATTTACAGCAATCAAGAGGGGTGTCCAATTCTTGCAATCCGATAAATCAATCTGAAAAAAAAATAAAGTAAAAACATGGAGTATAGAAGACTTTGAAACAAATACTAAACTCTTAAAATGAAAGTAGTGTCTGTGAACTGTAGCTATCAAGGAAATCAAACTACGTATGTCATTTTGAATTAAAAAATAGATATGAAAAATTTCAAATTTATAGACACATAGGTAAAGCCTATAATACCTCTAAAAGTAAAGGAATTTTAAATTATATTTTATATAAAAATATGCATTTACTTTTATGCCAGCATTAATAAGTAATTGAACGGCAGAGGCTCTTCCACCTGCTGCAGCATAATGGAGAGCATTTCTTCCCACTTTATCACTAAAAATAGAGTTTAAAATAAATTTTTGGAGAGTTTGAAATCAAAAGACGAATGTAGTTTAAAATAATACAAAGAAAAAATTCATTTTTAAGAGAAAAATATTTTTATCAAAGAACGAAAAACATATATACCAAAATGCATCTCCCCTTCTTGAGGGGAAGTATAAAAAAAAAGTGTGCCTCTACAAGGGCAAGAAAAAATCACTGAAAGATATACATTTTTTTCAGTTGAAATTATTTGTTCATACACAATAGAAAACTATTAAAGAGGAGAAAACAAAGTTTCATCTCTTACTACTTTTAATAAACACTCTCTCAACTCATAAACATTGGAAAAAGAGGAGAAAACAAAGTTTCACTACTTTTTATAAACAAAAAAATCAACCAACGGTAGTAAAATGCATCCATATTAAAAAATGGAGGAGAAATAAAAAGGGTGGTAATTGAGAAAAAAATGAATATATTTTGAAATATTTCAAAGTGTGTACTGCGCATACCAAAAGTTGACATCACATCCTTCTTCAATATGACGACGCAATGCTAAGCAATTTCCAAGGAAAGCAGCTGTACATACACGTAAACGAATACAAATGCTTCTGGTAAACGTGGATACATTCAACTCGAATTATGGCATTTAAAACAAATTGCCTTCACCAAACATTCATAAAAAACTTGAACGTAAATAGATTAAGAGTGTACATACACGCGACTATAATTTTCTCCCCCTTCTATTTTTTGACACACAGTATAAAATGAACCTCGCATCAATTTCAAGTGGTCATCCGGTTCTTCTAATCCTGGTGGGACTAGCAATGCAGAGGGACTACTTCCACTAGATACATTCTTATCGTCAAAGACAGATTTACCCACTTTGTTAGTATTGGTATGGCGGTTCACTAAAATAAACACACACAAAAGGATATGTAGACAAGAAGATATGTGGCAATTTTGCATATAAAATAGGTGTATGACATTATTGGACACAAAAGGGGAACAATAGGATGGCTATGCTAAAATTACAAAGAAAATCCTCATAGTGGTTCAAATTCATTGGATGGCACAAAAAAAAGATAAAAAACGATCTTTTGAAATTTTTTTGTAAGCTTTTGCAAAAAAATTTAATCAAACAGAGAGCGCGACGAATGGCTTCTCTTAAAAAATATAGATCATGTTTTTGCATTGCGTACGCTGTACACTATTTAAAAGAATTAACGGTCCATTTGTTTGCATCACACGCAAAGATAATCAAGGTAGTAAAAAATGAAAAGTTAACTTACGTTGCTTTTGCTCAGTAGGGGCTGAAGAGATATTTAAAATACGATTTTCTATCGTGTCATCAATACAAGAATGAATAAATTCATATATTTCCCTGTTCATCTCCTCAAAATCTAAAGAATCCATGTTCTCCTTCTCAGGTGGAGACTCTGCAGCAGATGAAGCCATCTGCACACCTTCACCTGCTGATGGTAACGAAGGCTTCGATGCCATTTTTAGGAAGACAGAGAGGGGGATGTGAAAAATAAATGATAATGACAAAAGAAATTTAAGAAGATAGCCAGTTCTAGACAAGACATGCACGTAAAGAGGAAATACCACAAAAAGAAGTTTGTCTTATGCATGGATATCAAGGGCAAAGAAGTTTGTCTTATGCATGGATATCAAGGGCATTCAACACGTTCAAACACAATCATAGAAGGTGCTTCATTATTCAATCAATAGATTGAAAAAAGCTGCATTTTCACATCTTAGAAGCGCAAATTGCAGGAGAAATCAAAATTAACAAGAGGCGCCTCCAAACAACGAATTTACTGGTAGATGCCACATTAACAAGAAATGCAAGACACTGAGACTTTGGCAGCAAAATGCGTTTTTAGGGAAGAAGGGTTCAATTTGGCCCTCGTTTTAAAGATATCACGTGTTTTCCCATTTCGTTCCACGAAGTTGAGCAGCGCTGCTGTATAACGAGTATGAGTCATAGGTTGCTTATAGGCAAGTTTTCAGTTCGTTGGTAATGAAAGGATTCAATGTAAGACAACAAACAAAAAAGAGAATTTACAAGTTTCTCAATGAATCAATATCTTTCGCTATACTACAGCATGGTTACAAACAATTATAATGCGAGGAATATTATATACACTTACAATCTTTTTTATCGTTGTACTATTGGAGCAATTTGGGATTAAGTTAAGGCACTTGTTCAGACCATGCTGCGGCAAGCAACTACACTTGAAGAAGATTTATAGGTGTAGACAAAATTTGCAGCTCATTAATAAAGGTCTAAAATGTGTATATCAGAATATAGTAATGCTCAGGTGCTCATTGTTCCACATTATATATCTCGGTATATACGGCACAAATTAACCATATCTTCTAAAAAAACCAATAAACCTCTCCTAAACTGAAATATCGCAAAGAAATATTGTTTTTATGTGAATCTTCGCTTCAAAACTGTAAAAACTACACTTTTGGCTGCTGTGCAACTATGTGAAGGTTAGTAGATAGAGTCTCAAACGGAGTTTGAATAGTATGTCTCATCTTTCCTTTGGTATCTACCAAAATTATTTTTAAGTAATCGTATTTCGTCAATTGCTGAAATTTTACTTTCGTTGTGCGTGGACAGCTAGCGATGGAATAACAAGCCATTATTCTTTGAAAATGATGCATTTGCACTTAAATTTTAGACGGCAAATCAAATATATGTTGCGCTACCATGACTGGATACAAGTTTACAACGAGCAGGAATAAACATGGCAGAAGATATGGAATTCAGTATGCGTTGCACTTTTTCATCTGAAAACTGTTCTTACTTTATAACTTAGGAAAATATTGGAAAAATGTGACTTGGGTAGAATCATACGTAAGAAATCCTTGTCTATGCAGAAAAAAGTAATCGTTGTAAGTATTTAGATTAAAAACATTATTTTTTTGTATAACTCAAATTCAATGGAATCCAAAGCAATGCGTAAGTTTGTTTCATTTAAAGCGCACATTGGAGAAAAGTAGGTACCTTTTCAAAAATGGCTTATCTTTTACAATTATTGCATAAAATACTTCTACTAGTTATCGAAGACGGAAAAATATGAAACTTTTATTTCATTGTCCTATAAGCAGACCGTAGTACTACTTGACATTAAAATTATGAGGCTCGTAAGGCTAGGCCTTAATTCCATAAAACAAAACTTTATGTAGTTATCATTTAATAACCCAGTTAATTTACGAAGTGTCAAACTTCTTATTACATAAAATCATAACGATTTAGTGTTCTTATGCAGAGCAAAAAAAATATTACAAGCGTATTTTATGAGTATTTACGAAGTGCTTCATTTTCGCATAGAAAAGATGAATTCATCCATTGGATTGCTAGACAAATCCGCTTTAATGTATTTGCACGATTTATAAATTACAGGTTTTTATCCTTCTTGAAAGAAGAATGTTTTGAGTATATTAGCTGAACTTCTTTGCATTAAACACGATAAATTCAGTTTAAGGATGCCTTTGTTTTAGCTCAGTATGACTATACACAAAATAACAACTCTAAATACAGGATTTTCTGCCTCGTTGAAAGATATGCTGCATGTAGCCTATTCCTTTATGAGAAGGCCATTCGATATGCTCCACTACGAAGTTCAATATTTGTTTGCCGCTGCACCTTCATTGCCATGTCATAGTATTTCTATTAAGAAAATGTGACATTTCTACTCCACTGAGCTTGAAGATTCATTTCTTCTATTTCGCTAGAATTGATGATACTAAAGCATGATCACTCAAAAAACGAAGAATGAATAATCAGAGTGTAATAATTAAGAAAGAAAATTTTCAAGGCGCAAGCATTACGGTATTTCCACTAAGAATGGAATAATGATGAGCAGATGGTATTAAGTGATTCATAATAAAAAAACGTAATGGACACTGAGAATATCACTTCCAAGTATTACAATATATTTTTTCAAATACTGACACTATAAAACTCCAGAAACGCGGCCCTCTTCTGCTAGCAGAGTGTTATAAGCGTAATGCCCACTTAATTTGATATTCATTCATTTGAAGATCCTTCTCTCCTTTTTTTATAATAAAATGTTAAAGACAGGAGAATTTCACAAAATTTATAATGTAAACTCTTTATTGAAATATAGATAGACAAGATTTAAAAAGAATCCAACAACTGAAATTCTTTCATCTGATCAATTAATGTGTAAGTCCATAACGTAAGGCGACCCATATTTTGTCGACTATCCCATCCCCCCGATAAGAGAAACAGACCACCCAAAGGGTGAGCTACTAAGTGATATAGTTTATCCTGGCTTTCAGCCGTAATGGTTGCAGATAGCATAAAACCTAAGTAAAAGAAACAGACATAAAAAAATAATCAAAACAATACATATGCAATATGCGTACTTAAAAAGAAGAAAAATGAATGCTAGATATCCTTAGCATAAAAATCCCTCTCCAAATGGACGTAGGATTTACCTTAATCAGCGGCATGCAGGATTCTCCATAAAAACAAAAACAAAAAAAATAAAAACGAGCCATAAAGTTATTCTAGAAAAGAAAACAACGTCTTCTATACAACAACATGTTCTTAAAGAGACAATCAAAAATACTACATGTATGATCCTATCACTCTCGTATCAACAGCGATGCCGTCAATAAGAATGTCCACAGCTATCTTGTGGATGGATAAAAGTAGCAATATACCACATCGTAAAGTTTGATAGAACTAGAGATGGAAAGATACGCCTGCAAGATGAACGTACAGAGTGCATTCCTGCACAGTAATAAAATGCAACGCAAAGGATTGCCTATTCTACAAAAGCATATCCATTACGTATTTACAAATTTCCTTGCAATGCACACAATAAAAACTTAAGCAATAGTGCCTTGCATCGTCTCTATTTGCTGACCACTCATAGCATCCCAAAGTTTCAAGGCTCCACAGAGATGTGATGGACCACCCACTCCAACTACGGAATCACCCAAGAAGCAACACTGATACATACGACTGGCCTCAGATATAGATTCATCACCCTCATAGATTTCCTGCGCATACGATGCAGCACGGTAGAGTGTATGAAGAGTAGACTTAGGAGAGGGGGTACATTCTGCCTTGGCATCACACAGCCACCCATCCCGAGGGGACACAACAGCAGGGATAATCGGTGAAACAACAGAGGTAGCTGTTTCATAGGCCACGGTATCAGAGGAACTCCGTAAGGGTGAGTTTATTGGGAAAGTAAAGTCATGTGAAGAGGTACGTTGGATTGTATCTACCAGTATCCCAGTGGATGTAAAACCATTATTAGCAGAAACAGATGAAAAAAGCAAATCTGTACCTTCATTATTTTTATTCAATGAGGATACACGTGGAGGGTGCGTATCCCAGGGAGTAGTTTCAGCTACGTCTAGGGCTTCACATTCTTCATCTTCGGAGTCATAAAATGTACCCAAAGGCGTTTGCATTGGGATAGCATACAAGGAAGAAGAGGAGGTAAATACCTTCTCGACTGTATTTTCGTAAACCTGAATCGATGAGGCCGCGACATACTGTGCACTTTCCCTGTGATGTGCTCCCACAGAGGCTTCATACTCCAAATGTATCGTCTGTTTCTTATCCATCAAATTAACCCTTTCTACTGCAATTTTTTCTGCCAAAATAGAGGCTGATGGCTGGAGGGTAGCCCTTTCTAATGGCACTTTTCCTTCCGTCAATAACCCCCCAGTAACAGTAGGTGTAGAATAGGTCACATTGGAAGCATTCACTGCCACCACACGAGGAAATGCCATCCAGCATGTTTTATGAAAGGGAGAGGAAGTGTCATAAAGAGGCAACTTCATAGTAGATAAGAAGGAGTCCAATGCCTGTACATCTACGAGGGGTACTCTATCCATGAGATGAAGCTTCTTTTCCTGGGTAACCTCTTTTGCTACAGTTGAAGAAACGTCCGACGAAGTAGAAGAGGGGAGGAGAGAATTGGAATAAGCAACCGGTAAGGCGTCTGCGGGCTTCATCGCATCTGACTCAGAAAAGGGGGGCATAGCTACAACATCTGGCACAGAGAACGATGATGCAGGCATAGAAGTATTCTTACAAGCAGCAGAGAGTGGCACAGGCGGCGAAGGAGAAGAATAACACCTAGAAGTGTTTTTGTAGGGACGAAGATGAGGCCAAAAAGAGGCTGTATTTCGCATTTGACTCCATTTGTAAGGATTTTGGAGATCCCAAACTTCACATACAGGTACAGAACTAATACCTAAAAACAAAGAAATAACAAAGAGGGTACATTCCATAGTTAATACAGCATCCACCCTCACCCCCCCCCAAAAAAAAAGAAAAGAAACCTATTTTAATTTCATTCTGTTTTAGCCAAAACTCAAAAGAGAAGCAAACATTTGTATTTTTTGAAAGATTTTGCAAAAATGGACCAAAGTCTACGCCCCCCAAAAACATTCCACTCCTACTTTAACGCGTCAGGTTCTAGTAAAACTATAGCCCAAATTACAAGACGTACAAAGTGTAAGTTTATCCATAAAAAAAAAGAAATATGCGTGGAAAAACAGATAAGAAACGCAATTGAAAAAGCCACACCTACTTTACTCTCTAATCCAACTTCCCTTTATTCATTAAAAAGAAAATTTAAAAATGGCGGTCTACTACAAAATAACGCTTTTTGGATGTACTCAGAACAGAAACTATATATAAAAAAAGACAACTGCAGCATTCGTTATACAAAAATTCACAATTTTTCAAATTGGAAGCCTTTAACAAAATGTAATAAAATGGCCATAAACACAAACATCATACGTAGGCTCCTTTTTTCTATTAATGTATTACAAAAACTTGTATTTCCTTGTGTACAAAAAGTGTTATTCTATACGTGAGTTTTCAAAAACACGGTTCCATAGTAGGATTATTTCTATAGTTTCTCAAATTAAGATTCTATCCAAATTCCACAAAAATAAAAATTAGAGCAATTTAGGGATGTAAGTACAGCGGAGGTATATACAAGCGTACCGGAGGTTTCCTGCATTCCTTTGGAAGTTTCTTCTACTCCTGCCAGCAATAAACAGCGACCATTTCTTGAGAATTCTGCATACGAATATCTATCCAAAGAATGCGGAGTCGGACGATGTCCAATATGAACAAACGGAGGAAGGAGAGGTGTACTCATAATCTGCAAAAAATCAACACAGCATGACTATGATAGCGACTTACTGAGAAATGAAAAAAATACTTAAAGAGAGAAGATTCCAGTAAAATATGCAAAATCAAAAAGATTAGAAAATTAACAACAGAAGCTAAGCCACGCTGAACTCAAAGAGTATATAACACATGAGGATTTAATTTACAACAAATTGTAACACTAGAATAAATCAGAAAAAACGTGAATGAGTAACAGAACTTACCTGAACTTCTCCACTAATCGTGGCCATGCAAAATACTGTCGAATCATGAGAAGTTGCAAGAGTAGATACCCCACTATTAAAATGAAAGGCATGCAAAGCTTCACCAATCTTGCGGGTATCCCAGAAGTATACATAACCATCTTGATTCCCAGAAGAGATACATGTATGGGTAAATCGATGGCCTTTTAAAAAATGAAAATCAGAGCATACACCTTCATGAGCTTTCCAGCGAGTATGCACACGTTGCAAGCGTGTATCCAATAAATGTATATGCCCATTTTCCCTAGAAACGCCAATTGAGGAGGGAAAGAATGGATGCCATTGCAATTTTATAGGGGAAAATGGAGAAGATGTCGGTGAAGAATCACTCTTCGAAGAAAATAGATTAGAAGAAACGTCATCGCTGCATGAGTGCGATGGCATCAATGTCTGTCTAACACCCGGAATTGAAGAGCTTGAAAATGGTTTGGATGAGGGAGGGATGGAATAAAAGGGATGCTTGAAAGAGTTTTTCCAAGGTGAAGCTTTTCTACTAGCGCGAGAATGGGCCTTTGTCAAATAATTCACTTCTAATTTTCTGCAACAATGGGCTGTGTCATGACGAGAAAAACTTGAACGTTTTTTCGCCGCCGATGTAACCATAGAGTCACCATCGGTACACAATGGTAGGTTGGCGTTTGGCCTACGACTGCCCATCCGAAGTGAGCATGCTCGATTGATTGGGGAGCAGTCTGTAGAGGGTATTCCATCTCCAGACTCAGCAGCAGGAAAATGCTGGATGGCTTCAGTGTGTCTATTGCCTTCCTTCAAAATAACTGTTCTCTCATATGGTTTGTAGTCTATGTTATCGCAACACTTTTGATTCGATTCAGTGGGAGCTTCAAAAAAAGGAGTTCGCCTCACTAAATCCACAAGGTTAATATCCCCATTCTTTAAACCTGCTGCGGCCAGTCCTGCATACTTGGGAGAAAATCCAACTGTTCGTACGCTGGAAGAGAAATTGATATTAATTGTGGGTAGAAGCATTCCAGGTACTCCTGCATCAATAAGTGTGCTTGCATTCAAGTCTGGAGTGTTCTGAGACAAAGCATCATTCTCAGAAGTCGAAGAAACATCCGTTGGAGGTCCCAGGCAGCGACGCTTAAACAGCGCTTCTTCTTCTACGCCTTCCAGCAGGTTCTTTTCTGCTATCATTTCAAGCAAGTCAGAACAGAAAGGAAATCATAGATGAAGATAGTGTGTAACAAGCGCATCAGGACAAAATAAAGAATGGTCGCCCTTTTAAATGAGGCTCGCAATGTCGGTAGCATATGCAGGATAGCTTCAATGAAAGGATTCCAATCCATAAACAATTCGTTGCTAAATAATTACAAGTAATGCCATATTGTACTTACAATAAAAACAAAAGTAATTTTCAAAAATCGAACTAATCGAATAATGACGAAGTGGCATTCCTATAACTCACTCATATAATCAATGCAAAAAAGAATTGACTCTTTTGACATGGGAAATAATGAATGAAACGTCAGCAGAATTGAATATATTTTCAGGTTTACATTTGGCAATGCTCTGATGTACGTCCAAATCAAAACTAAAATTGAACGAAGCACTTTCAACGCGTACAACAAAATAGCACCATAACCCATTCGAAATATCTATATTAATGTAAGCACTCGTGCGATTACTTGTTGGGTTTCAATGCATCTCTGCTGTTTTTGGAAAGAAATTGATTAGCAGACAATGCTGCTAAAATCTTTGTCAGCGTGACTACAACAAAAAATATGATCTCATACTACAGTGCAGCAAATCAAAGAAATATATGCTATAGCATGACTGCTAGCAAATATTCCAGCACTATTACAATCGAAAGTTCTGAAAGTGTGGTTTTTATAAGATGGACATTAACATCAGGATGATTTCGTACGTACTCTGGAAGCATATTGATGGAAGCATTGTATTCCTCTTAGGATTGACGCCCTCTCCTTGAGTGTTGGTTAGTTTTGAAGGAAAAGTTAAACCTGTTTGATTTTCACTTGTACCCGTTAATATCTCCACAAAGCCATTAACTGTGACGGCCAAATTTTTAAAAAGAGTTGTATATTTTTGTTATACTCGTTCATTCTATTGCTTTTTACTCGCAGAGTCAAATTTAAACAATAATCCTGCGTAAATCCCTCCGTAGCTTTCTATTTTACCCAAGTCCGATAGAACGCAAGTTAATAAATGAAGTTTTGATTCTGTGCCCTCTAAAGATTAGCTAGCGCGCCATCTAGCTTTCGTTTTTCTAGCTTCTCCAAACCTTCTACAAGTGAAAAGTTTTTGCATCAATCCTAGGGAGTTTTTATTTCTTCAAATGCGCATATTCGAGAAAAACCCTGTATTGTAGCCGTTTTGATTTAAAGTGCAAGTAAAACTTTTTACAGTCAAGAGTTACATTCATCTCAATGCTCTACTTTTATTGTTGAGATTAACACCAAAGTTCTTTTTTGTTGCTTAACTTATTTTTGGTTATACTTTTCAACTCCTTGCTTTGCATGTTGAAGAAGTTACAGTCAAGTTAAAATTCTTTTCATGGCATACATAAGACTCACTCTAATATGATATGTAGAAAAATCATCACTATCAACTTTTTAATGTGCAGCGATACTTTCTCTCTTCTTTTCAAAAAATATGACGGATGTAACAAATGTAAGGGATTAAAACTTCCGTGTGACTAAGCATGCTTTTCAAAATGAGATAACTTTGAGCATTATTTCTTGGTATTCATAAGATATTCATGTAAGAAAAGTACAAATATTCCAAAACAAAAACATCTGTAAAAAAATATCAGGTCTTTAAGTTTTCACTTTTTTATGACAACTTTTCATGGATAATAAACAGGAATTTTGTTCAACGTTGTGCATAACACCTTGTTTTAAACTAGAAGCCATTAATTAAAAATTTTATAAAGCGAACTGTTACGTTAAGATATCAACGCTCATTTGTGTTCTTTCCATTAAGGTTGATGCAATTTTCTCATTCTACGACTGGGACAAAGATGGAAAAGTATCAATTATTGAAGCATATCAAATTCTGGGAGTCTGTGGATGTTGCCCTTCGTATGTCATGATATTATACTTTTCATAAATTTTTAAATTCACTAATGACTGCTGCTCTTAAAGTTTAAATTTTTAATTGGATATTGTACTATTCATGACTGCACTGTGTAATCCTGCATAAGATGTAATTTACGAGAGTTCTACCATAATTCTACACGTATTTGCCAGTTCATTTTATAAATAAGATTACAATTTCGTATGCCATTGGAATTTCAGTATATGCCACTGCTGTGTAAAATTAAGTCCGTTTTGCAGCTATACATAAGGTTGTCAGTAAATTATCTGTTTATTTATTTGATCATGCCATGAAAGTAAAAAGAATTTTGATTGTGTATGTATAGTCTGCAAGAAGTAAAAATGGCCTTTCAAGAGAGCGATACAACCACTATAGACATCTCAGGAATAAAAGAACTCATTTCTAAATTTCGTTCCACACTTAGTACAGTCAGTGATATATCCAATCTTTTGAAGGTGAATTACTGAAACGAAAAATTGTTGTGCAAAATAAGAACTAAAGAGCAAAATAGCATACAATAGAAAACTAGTATTTTCAATCTGAAAAATTATTATTTGTTGTATTTTAAGATTTCACATAGAATAAGATATATTTGGGAAAATGTACCAAACGGGCATAAACGCTTTATAACATTGAACTTTTGTTGATTTTTTATTTAAATACATGAGAATGCAGCAGTAGCACAAGTTGTAAGAAGGAAAATCGCATCACAAACAAATTGGAAAATTTTTTTGATTTTATGATACAGGTTATTGATCCCCAGTCACTAGGAAGTATTGAAACGCAATCCTTGCGTTATCTGCTCTGTAACTTTCAAGAGCAACTTTCAGATGCTGAAGCACAAGAATTTGTGAAAGTTGCTGCTGCAGGAAAAGACAAAATTCAACTCTCAGAACTAGCAGAAAACTTAATTAAGATGCAAAAAGAATAAATTTTGAAATGCTTTTAGTTGCCAAAATTCAATTACTCTACAGTTTTTTAATTTAGTATCAAGAAATTTTACATGTATGATATCTCACTTTGGAGAAGCAAAAATAATAATTATAACTTTAATTGCGTCACTCTATTTTCTTCATGTTACTTGCATATTCTTAAGTGATGAGTTGATCCAACGTTAATAAACACTTTTTTATGAAAATAATTGTGTGATCAATAGAAGAGTAGAACTGCAATTATGCTACCAAAAAAACAAAAAACTATTTTAGATATGTAAAAAGCATATGAAGCAATTTATGGAGATTAATAAAGGAAAAATCATGTAAAAAAACTATTTTTTTGATGATTTTTAATTAAAATGTTTAAATATACAATAAATTTTTTATACCCTTTTTTAAAGTCAGCCCTGCAATTATGAATTTACGTAAGTTTCGAAATGTATATGTGCTATAAAAAGATTATAAGGATAGACCAATGAGACTGTTATACTAACGTATTCTTTCAAGAAATATTTTTCACTGAGTAGATTAAGCCTAATCAAAAGTTATCATAGCATCATGTATCACCAGAACAATGACAAGATTTATGAGAAGCTTAAACGGAGCACTATTATAGCGTTAGAAGTATTAATGGTATACCCGCTTTCGCAATTTTCAGCAAACTAAATTTGTACTCTTATATCGTGTTGGGACTACTTTTATAAGATAAATCTAAACCTGGATATATGAAACTAAAATTCCTTTTTTAAACACCTGTAAATGTAGTTAAAACGTGTATAAATGTATCTAAGTTAGACATTGATAGTCGTTAGACTTATAGAAAAGGAACTTTGCTTGTAAACGGGGTGACTTAAAAAATTATTTTTGCTTAGATGATTATAACCTTTTAATCTCTGATTTGACACACAGTAAATCACAGATTTTACAAAATGAGTATTGCCTATTAAAATTTAGCCGTACTCAAGCTTGTCTGAGTGAATTAATGCTTTTTCTCTTATCTACGAATTAAGTATATACAACAGCGAAAGAAATGGCGTATGAAAAGCAAAATAATGGAGTCAATTAAGCAGATTTGTGGTGAAGGAAAGCAACCTTTGCATTTTTATTATTTGAAACAGGTAAAACTACGTGTGTTTTACAGCAAAGAAACTTTTCAGCTTTGTAGGTTCATTTCTACAGCTAGCTTTTATCTGACCAATTGTTACGGATTCTATAAATTCAACGATCACCTGAAGGTATCCATTCTGAGGGCTTGTATATTAAAAAAAGTACTGATCCATTAGTTGCTGCACTCACTACCTTGTCTAAACAATAGATAAGCTTGTAAATATTAGAATTAAAATTACTAAACTAAAAGCTAAATTTCATCCACCAATAAGAATGCACTTTATTTGTCAGCACCATCGAATTTTGTAATTCCATCACTTGATAAGAATTTGAAAGTGATTATCAAAATCGCTTCACAGTGCTTCTATATAATGCTAATGCTTTTATACTAATATATTCGGATGGGCACGGCCCTAGTGGTTGGCATTATGCTTTTCTCTCTCGCGTATGCATGAAAGTAGTATTATAATAGCAGGAACTTTTCCTAGCTGGGAGAAAAGTCGTTTGTGTTTAGCTGGACTTCTATTATTTTTGGGCAGGTTATAAGCTACCCTTTTTTCAAGGTTTGAAAAAAATCTTTCTAGCACACTAGCAATTTTACTTTCTTCTATGTAGCACTATCTAATTTTTACACAAGCAATGCCACAGTAGAACATTAAATTGATTACGTCTTTGCCTATTTTAGAGTAAAGTGCGTTCATTACCACAAAATGCAGTAGCAGCGACTGCTCCACTTTCACGTGTATGTAAACAAATTCTAATCACCATCTTTCATCAAGAGAGTGTGAAACTAAAATTGAGTTGGGTTAGTAGCCTGAGGCTGAAGCAGCAAACTTCTCCTAGAGTAGTAGAGGCAGTTATCACAAGCTACAGCATTCATGAGTCTTTGTTGGGTTTCTTGGGGGCTATAGTAATCAATGTATTTGTAATTAATTTTCCGCACATAGTTTTAATCTAATTTTGAGTTGATACTAGTAGTGTCTGTCTCATTGTGCAAAATGAAACTAACCTGTAATTAATAAACAGTTGAAGCTAAGGGTTTTAAAAGTTAGCTTGCGGGAGAATGGAGAGAAATAAGAGAAACTCTACGTTTGAGAATAGAAGGAGAAACAGTGCATCGTAATTGCAATAGAACTTCAAATATTCACAAACAGGACTTAAAGAGCTAGTCGCATTGTTTTATGTATACCGTGTATATTGATTTGTGACCGGGTCATCCGTCTATGAAAATGAATATGATTTATGAGCGAGTCTGCGGAATCCCGAGGTAGTTATTAACGATTGTGTAAATAACAATTACTTTTATAATGTAGTCCAGTTACCCAGATTCCCCTTTAGGATGCAATTTGTAGTGTTTTTATGTAAATGAAGGGAATGGTATTGCGGGATACGAAATGGGAGCGAGTTGAGTTACTGTTAAGAGTGAACGATATTAGGAATTAGAGAAAACACTCCTTCCCGATTCCTTTTTATTTATGCCCAAAACTTTGCCCCTTTTCCCGATTAGTACTTCTGATCAACTCCAAAGGGTAGAATAAAAAATTATATATAACAAGAAGTTAGTTAGTTGTTGTTCTTTTAAAAATCTTTTTTGTGTAATTTCCTATATAAGAAAGACATAATAGTTTATCTACTTAAGTGTAAGTGAAACTTGATTTTTTGCGTTATTAGCTAATCTTTATACAATACCTTAAAGGCACTGCTAGAATTACGATACGAAACGAAGGAAAAAAGGATATGAGCACTTTCAAGTGATCCGATTTTGCTGCCTTAGTTTGTAAGACAGTACGACCGCCGTCCGAATCACGAATTTTATATGAATTACTTTTTGCTGCTGTAAGGCCAACTTAAATATTGAAACTTCCATTACAGCCGACTTTGAAGCATTCAAAACATTTCAAAGTCACACAACTTCAATCTGGAATCGAAGTCGCAGGCGCACTTACTGAATGAACCAGCGATCCACCAAACCCAAATGTACTCCACTCCGATAGGCTTTTTTGCATGATCTACGTCAGTGGATGTTTACCAAAGCGAAGCATATTTTTTGAATTCCTTCTATTAGCGTTTGTGAATTCATTTCTTGATAAAAAAGTCTTTCTTTTTCACAGAAAAGTAAATCCACTGTTGTATTTTATCATTTTGCAATTGCGTGATGGGTTGTACTTGACGTTCAAGAGTGTTGTTATTTCTAGTTTTTAAATATAGGTCTTATTACAAAGCTACATATTTTCTGGCATTTTTTAGACCCAATGTTGTCGATTTACCGTATTATGCTATGGAGAAGTTCGCTTTCTCTCTTTATGATATGGATATGCCTGCACTGTCGTTTCGAAGTGAATGCAAGAAATGAGTGCATTTTATCCTCCGATCATGGGGTGGCTTCTATGGATAGAAAAGAGCCAGCGGCAACTCTTCCCTCGTCCAGTTTCGACACTCCAATGAACTCAGATTTTGGCTTGTTTAGTCCCTCTTCCACAGTTCTTTCCCCTCGCTTACTCTTAATAAATGATGCGTTAGGGGAAAATACCTCACCTTTAGATGAAGTTATTCCTCCTGAAGATGCTGACAACACACCAGATGAAGTTATTCCTCCTGAAGATGGTGACAACACACCAGATGAAGATATTCCTCCTGAAGATGCTGACAACACACCAGATGAAGATATTCCTCCTGAAGATGCTGACAACACACCAGATGAAGATATCCCTCCTGACGATGCTGACAACACACCAGATGAAGTTATTCCTCCTGAAGATGGTGACAACTCACCAGATGAAGATATTCCTCCTGAAGATGCTGACAAATCACCAGATGAAGTTATCCCTCCTGAAGATGGTGACAACACACCAGATGAAGATATTCCTCCTGAAGATGCTGACAACACACCAGATGAAGTTACTCCTCCTGAAGATGCTGACAACTCACCGGATGAAGATATTCCTCCTGAAGATGCTGACAATACATCAGATGAAGATATTTTTTCTGAAGATGGTGACAACTCACCGGATGAAGATATTCCTCCTGAAGATGCTGACAATACATCAGATGAAGATATTTTTTCTGAAGATACTGACAACACATCAGATGAAGATGAAACCAACTATTCTGGCATGAAAGATAAAAATTCAAAATTTGATGTGCTGCCTAGTGAAAGATTATCAGAAGATCCGTTCATTTATCTATTGAACGGCTCTCTTCTAAATGGTGGATTATCCTATAATGAATCTATTGTTGTATTAGATAATTTAGTAACAAATTATCCGAAGATATTTAAACAGCATGTTATAGGTATTTTTACAAAATTTTCATTTAAATTGATTTCTTTTGTGGCCATGCTAAAGTGGTTTCATTGTGATGCTTAGGTAGTTTGTTTCCTTTTAAAAACAGTAGTCTGCAATTCAATGCAGCTTTCTTGTAAACTAACTCAGTTATGCTTATAATTAGAATTAAGATTCCTTTACAGTGGACCCATCTTGGGTTTCTATACGCATTTTATGTCACTCATTTTGATCGAAATGTCTCAATTTTGTTTACGCTTTATAATTACTGGCTAGCTTTTGTTTCTCCTTTTTTTTTGGAGTTTTGCTTTCGTTTTATATGTTTTTTTGGTTGAATTGATTTTTCATTTTTTGCTATATTTTTTACTTTGAGAAGATTCCTTTCTATACGTAATTTTCTTCTTAGTTTTCGCTTTTTTTTAAAAATTTCTACGCTTCATTTCTTCCTTCTCTCCACTTCTTCCCACTTTTTTCCTCATCTTATCTCTTCATTTACCTCCATTTTTCTCCTCTTCTTCCCACTTTTCTCCACTTCTTCCCACTTTTTTCCTCATCTCATCTCTTCCTTTACCTCCATTTTTCTCCACTTCCCTCCTCATCTCTTCATTTCTCTACACTTCCCTCCTTCCCTCTACACTTCCCTCCTTCCCTCTACACTTCCCTCCTCATCTCTTCATTTCTCTACACTTCCCTCCTTCCCTCTACACTTCCCTCCTTCCCTCTACACTTCCCTCCTTCCCCCTACACTTCCCTCCTTCCCCTTCCCTCCTCCTCTCTCCCTCCCCTTCCTTCCTCCCCCTCTACACTTCCCTCCTCCTCCTTCCCCCTCTCTCCCTCCTCTTCCCTCCACTTTGTG
>JADAQX010000930.1:0-19048 GCA_015476325.1 Cardiosporidium cionae | reverse complement strand
TAACTTTCGTTCCAGGAATAACTCTCTCAAACATTTCGCTTTACAAACATAATCTTCTTTGCCAATCCGCTACGCATGCTAATACCTTAACATCTCAGCAGATTTGGCATCATAGAAAAACCCCTCAAAACACCAAGTAAATTTAAACTACCCATGCAATAAAAATACTTACTCTTCAATAGCTTGCAAACTAATGAGTTTAAACAAAAGCACACTAAGGTGTACGGTGAAGAATTACCAATTTATGAGTAAGTTAGAAAATTGCCAGGCTTTCAATTCAACATCTAATGGTTTTAATATTTTTTAATTTATAGACCAACAAAAATTTTCTTGTATATGGATGTTCATTCCTTCTGTTTTGAGTATTTGCTAAAATATTGATTTATAGTAACATCGGTGTGATATTTTATATTTAGTAATTTCATCAAAGTCCTCTTGTCACACCAATGTTTGATATTCAACTTTTTTGAGGAGCTTTTCCTTGATTTTTGTAGCAAACTTACTACAATCGAAAGGTTTCTTCTCTATAAATTTTTTGCCAACACATTAGCATTATTTAATTACTGCTTTTTCAAAATGGTATTTCTGACATTGCTTTGCGTAGGCCAATGCTACGACAAAGTAAATGTCTAACAAGATCATTGTTTATCAAACAGTCCTTACTAATTTTTATCAAATTCAATTGCTTTGGAGAAATAATGAAAATATCAGGATCTTTTGTTGTAATTGAGCTTATCTACTAGCTCATAAAGTATTACTGTATGGTTTTGGGCTTTCAATTTTTGCTCCTGTATTCCCTATTTATACGTGGGAGATGAAGTAAGACATGGTTCAGCATTTTCTTCTCCCCTATCGATTTTTAGCCCAATTCAGGATTTATAGTGTTACTTGGTATAACAAATACCTTCTGAAACACTTTAATTAAATTTTCACATATTATCGTGCATATCACAATCTTTTAAAAAAGTTTAATATTTTATTTAGTTCTAACACGCTAATTTTTTACCGTCATGATTTGATTAAATAGCATGTCAACTTTATTTTTGTGTCAAAACTATTCAATGAATCACTTCAAAATTCAAAATATAAGTAAGATTGCTTTTGTAATCTTTCTTTATAGTAAATGCTCGAAGACCTTTTTATAATTTTTTTATTTTTTATATTCAGTGAATAAAAGTTTCGAAAATCTTACCATATATTAAAGAAGACAAACAAGTGTAAGAAGAGTTATACGAATGATTTGATTGGTTAATTGAACGGTTGGTCAAGTAAAAATATCATTTCTAGCTTTTAAATAAATATAATATTAAAATCTAATCTATTACACTTTGATAAAATAATTGTCAAACACTCTTTCATTTGATGTTTTAAGCAAAATTATACAAAGCATTATCATCACATTTGTAAACTAAAAATTAATGTAACTGTAAATGAATGTCAATTTCAAATTAAGAAAAACCCTATTCAGAAGCAGTCAACAGATTGAAGCTTCATATTTCTGAAAAATACACAGCTTAAGTAGTATTACAGAAAAAATTATCGTCATTTGAAATTCCCAATTTTGCGCATTTCCATATTTACAAAAATGTTTATTTTTAGCAGGCACTAAATAGCAAAAGCTGTGATTTAGATGAAATTTTTTGTAGCTACTTGCACGTTTCACTGGCTTAATGTCACAGACAATTACTCCTTAAATTTTATTAAAATACATTTTTTCGAAGGTAAAAGTTTCTTGTAGTTTCGATTTTTTTTAACCAAAAATAGTTACATTTTACAAAGACCTGTTTTAGAGTAATTAAAAAACAAAATGAAAATGATTAATTAAGCTCACTTTTAAACAAATTGCCATGCCGAATTATTTTGAGTCTATGTAAGGTTGACTTTGCTTTGCAGATTGAGATAATAAAAGAAAACTAGTATTGGGAAGGACATTTTTGAAGAAACGGCAACGGAAAGTCAGCATTTCATTTCAGAAGCAATAAAAAGTAACAGAATCAGCAGAAAAAGATACTCACTATGCATAAGGAAATATCACGTGCTTTTGATGTTAACATGATTTATCTTTTTTTTTCTTGAATATGGGACAATCTTAGGTGTATATGCTACGCTGACGGAATTTTTATACTGTCATATATTAAAATTGAAACGGATTTGCATACAAAAAGCCATCTAAGCACATCATGTTTTTCAAAGTAAACGATGCATCACAATAAATCAAAGAAAGTTTTACAGCATCAGCTGTCCGTCAGTTTGTTATTTGTGAACGTGGTGTTTTCTGTGAGCTGTTCTAACGGAAATTTGTCACGCTCTGCCAGTTGTATACTAAAGACTTCGGCTGAAATAGTTCTTTTATGCAGTAGGATATTAAATAGGTTGATTCTCCTAATTTCGTAAGGAGGGTATTTTTCTAATTCATATAATGAAACATAAACTTATTCTATGCTAATAATTACTATTTGCGTAACTACGTAAAAGAATAGAAAAATAGAGTATTCACTCCTTCATGCATCTACTTACAACAAAAAGAACCTAAAAGAATATATATCTCTTCCTACGTTAATACTACTACTCCCTCTCCTCCTCAACGGTGTAGAAATAAGTGCATCTTAGTTGCGGGAAACATTGAGTAAATTGTCCCATTATTTCGGTTGTTCGATATTGTGACTCTCAATGCTGTTACATCGCTTTTTATGCACTGCGATACCCTTGGGGAGAAAACAGGGGAACTGCGGATTGTTGGCTTACTTAATGTAAGAAAGATAACGTACGTAGTAAAATAGTCCTTTTAATAATGATAAATTAATTATAGCAATATAAAACATTAATTAAAATACTAAGAATAGGTAGTTCACTCTGTGGTGATACCACTATTACATTATTACTAGCAAACGATACTTTCTTGTCCAATGTTACTTTTATTACCCAAGGGAACTCGAAGCCGCTTTTCCTTAATCAGTAAATACCAACTTTTTCTATTTTTACTTGTGTTTGAATGGGTAAGCTAGAGTATGTGTAATAAAAGTGCTAACAGACCATGAAAAAATAGCCTACTCACCAATATCAAAAGCTATCATAATATCAGATAATAAATTCACGGAAATCAGAAAGCATTCTTTCAAATTCTTGGTCCACACAATATAAGAATTAATTGAACGATTGAAATATGCAAATTTAATTGCTAAAAACGTGCGGAAATGTTATTAAATTATTGAACAGTACAATAAAAGCAGTTTCAGAAGGGGTATTTGATGGGGAATTCAAGACCTTTTTTCGGCGCGTTTCACTTCCTATTTTTGCGTAGTATAATTTAAACTATATTCATTGACACTCAAATCAATCATTTTTTCTCCCTCATCCTTCGGATTTAAAAACTCCTTTTGAACCTTATTTCTTAATTTGTGATGTTTTTACTTTTTTCTATTGGGAATGCTTTTTCCCCGTTATAAGCTTGATGCTCTATTTTAATAGGTGTTACGCCCCAAGTTCACTGGGGTAAAGCGAGTGGTGTAGGCCCTGTGCCTTTTGTTACCTGGGTAACTTCTTGTAGCAATAAAACGGGGAGGCTCCATATCTTTAGTGCTACCTTATTTCTTTTACAATTTCATTGATCAAATTTTTCTTATTTTTTGAGGTGACGCAACCACATCTCCTTTTTTGATGCATCCCTAACCGAAACAATGCAGTCCTTTTTGTCTCGTTCGTTGGATGATTTAGTTGAGTTTCAGCGTAAAAATCGGCAAAATACCCGGCGTTCTTTAAACAATCATGTCAATAACAAAAAACGAAGTTTACCACCCCATAAAAATGTTGGTGGTGCAGCGCAGAGTGGTAGTTCATCGTCAAGAGCAGCATCTGCCTTGTTGTCTTCTTTGCCAAAGGGAGAGGCTTTCCGATCTCGCCAAATGAAAAGGAGACGGCCCATGCAGAAAAAAGTTTTAAGTAATATTCAAAATAGCGGAAATGTCTCAAAAATGCAGTTCAACCCTCAAGTGAATAAGCGCTCAGCAAAAATGATGAAACGCCGTGCAGCCAACACATTGCGCAGTAACCAGCAACGTCGCAATCCGAGGTATGTATACAATCATCAAAATCTTCCTCCAAGAGGCAAAGGCCGTTTTACTGTTTCTCAGCAACAAGCAAATAAAGAAGGTATCCTCATTCATAACTTTAAAATGGCACGAATGAGACGAGGGTCTATTCCCCGAAGACGGCAACTTTCCTCCGGGGCTGACCCTTCACGTCCATTTCGGCTTTTCAATCGTCCTGGGAATCGACTGACTGCAGCACGCTTTTCTAAAGCAAGAATGCAACAACTGCGGTCAAACACCCATATTAAACCGATTTTGCGCTCTCGAGCTTTGAAACTGAGAGCTAGGCAGGCTCAGCTAGCGGATGATACTCCCAAGGCCCTAACCATTGGAGATCGAAGGGCCAAATCATACAATATTTCTCTAATGCGTCGGCGAGAAAACGTGTTAATAACCCGTGCTCCTGGTGCATCATGGAAACGCACAGAGAAATCTTTAACCGTTACGCCTCCTAAGCCACGGAAAACGCCTATAGAGAAGCCCTTTGATTCCCGTTTGATTTCGAATATCAAAATCATGGCTTCATTGGACAAAGTACCTGATCCTCTTCCAGCCCAGCAAGTTCACTCCATAGATATCCCACACACTTTTATGGACTATGATGAGAGCTGAGCTGAAGTTGTCACTCTACCTTGTGCTGACGTATATAAAATGCTCCCCCCATCTCTAGTGTACATTTTTGACACCTAGGGATTGAGATGACTTTAGTTTAGCTTCCCAGACGTTCTAACTAGAGTGAAGGAGGATAAGCTTAGCATGTTTTCCGTCGTACGAGTATCTCCTGTTTTTATTCCAAAAGAAATATTGAAAATATCTCCTCTTTAAAGTGGTTTCTTTCTTTTCATTGCTCCTATAAAATAGTAAAGAAACGCACTTTTTTATATCTATATATATGCCGAGACTTTCCCTTGTGCCTTCTGTAAATGACGTAGAGTATTTGATTATTTCCTTGTAAAAAACCTGTATTTCAGGATTCGTATTCCTCTAGATTTAATTCGAAAATATTAAAAATAAAATTATAGGGCATATAGACGTAACGTTGACGATAAAATATAAATCTCCATTTTGTAACATAAACGCCTCCTTTCTTAGGATGCTGGCAAGGGTAATATACACACGCCTGTAAAATTCCTTTGAAATATTAAATATGAGGAATGCTTATATCTGAAGGATGTTTCCACCCATGGATATATTTCTTCGACTATCCTTTGTTTCAACCCTATCTAACCGAGTAACCACCTTTTCAATCCATCTATGGTAATGCCTCCACTTCCGTCACATTGTTTTCCTTCTCTACTACAGAGGCTATCCCTTAAGTGTGCTATAAAATATCTTTAGAATACAACGGTGCATCTCCCCCTTTGAATTTTTCCCAAAAATTTGAATGCTTATTTCTATAATTATCGTTTTTTAATGTAAACGTTTGTTATTTGACTGTTTTACATGGAAATTACAAAACGTCGCTTCAATTGTGACATCTTTCTAGGAAAGTTTTAATAGCCTCTTCTAATAAAATAAAGCGCAGTATCTCTCTTTTTAGAAGATCTATTCAAAGGCAGAGAGGAACACTGAATAGAGAAACGAATTTCTTCAGACAATGGAATCTCCACCGCCTCAGGGTGTTGAAATAGCAAAAACAATAGATTTTAAGTGAAAAAAATGAAACACAAACGTCCGCTTGTAATCCAAGGCAAAGCTTACCACAGGTGTCTTCCTTCCCCATTAAAAATCCAAAACTTATCTTTCGGAAGGAAAATTTTGTATCGATCAGTCTTAAGCAAAAAGCGAGCAATAAAACTATTAGAGATATTTTTTTTCAAATTATACGAGAAAAACGCACTATAGGAAGAAATCATGGCCTCTGTGAAAGAAATGCTATTCCAAAAGAGGAGAGTGGCTCTATAAATAAAAAATGCAGGTTTCTCCACGAATATGGTTTACACCCGTCCCTGTTGATTTTTTTCTTTTTATTTCTAATAATTTTAATTTATTTCGTGATATATAAAGCATCTTCACATACTTTGAAGGTAACCATATGCCTTTCTTTTTCATCCTTCTTTGACACATTAGTAGATTTCTTTCAACTTTTTGAAGGCATAGGAAGATGGTTATCCCATTTGGATTGAAAACGACTACTCCGAGGCTTCACAGAAGGAAGAGGCGGTGGCTCTATAAATAGATTAAGAAAATTATTAAGAATAAAACATAATTTTCTAATCTAACATATTCCTGTAGGAACCCCACACACACTCTACAACTATTTTAGAAGAGGGAAAAAAGCTGAAGCAGCGGTGTTTCAGATCATAAAAATGATAAATCCATCCTTTAAAGATAAAAAAAAATATGAAAGCATTAGTTTCTTATAGTTGTTTCTCTACAAATTGAAAATTTTTATCTCTCAAATTTTTTTTCATCTCTCCCTACAAACTCCTCTATTCCTCCCTCAAATCTCTCGACATGTATATACAACCTGAAGGTGGATGAGCTGCACTGGGAGAACGTTCAGCTCTCTTATTTTGCAGAGCTGCACGAGAAACTTCATTTTGCCGTTTTACTATCAATAAAAATATATCAAAATGAGAAGAAATACATATAAATTCCACCAGGAAGTATGTAAAAGTATGCACAGAAAGATCTCTGCCAATAGGAGTGCATGAAAACGAAAACAAGGCAATCTAACAAAAGAGAATGCTTCCCATATGGAAACATTTCCATTACAAACTATTTTGCAGGTAAAACTTCCTCTCATCCCTTTGTAAAAACTATACCTAATGCCTCATACGTATTCTCTGCCTGTGGAACTTCTCTGGGATTGAAAATTTCTTGAGGATAGTTAGAGGAATAGGCATAGATATCGAATAGATTCATGATTTTCTAAATTTCAAAAGAAATACATAAAAGATTTATATAGTCATTGCAAATGCTAGCAAGGACACTCCTAAAAATACTATACAAGGAAGATTCTGAGTCACATCAGAAATGATTGAAACATTCATCAGAAACATTTTATGGATAAATGCGATCTCAGAATTTCTTACTCCGAGTCAGCTCCTTTCTCCTTTTCGCTGTACTCTCCTCTCCTCACTATTTCCACATTTCTTCTATCCAGAGATATTTTCAATCTCTTCATCCACTCCTATTCTCTCGAATGCTTTCCTCTTCACTCACGTGTTTCACATGTAGTCTCTCCCACCACTTCATCCACTCTGTTGAAATACGAAACAGGAGAGTGGAGTGTAGCAAAAAAGTTACTTTCATTGCTTTCATCTTCTCCCTCCCACTCTATACTTTGACAGAGAGAGATCCATCACTCTCTGAAAAACCAGAAAAGCAATCTTCTACTTTACTTCATCCAATAAGATAAGTTTACACGAAGGCAGCCTTCCCTCCAAACTACCTCCAAAAGATATGGATTTTTGAATTCCAGCCATTCAGCAATATTTGAATTTACGGTTGTTCCAATTTTTTGATATTCTTGAAGTCGCTTGATTTGATCCTAAGGAGATACAGAACAACACAGAGTATTGCTCTACTATAAGCATCTCTCTCAAGTTTAACTACTTCTGTCTACAAATCCCTAAGAAAGTAACTTATATGGAGAAAAATCCCAAAACAGCAATCAATATGCAGAAATTCTTTTAGAGACATCTCTTCAAATAGAAGCAACGAGAGAATCGTAACAATTTCTATGGCAACCCTTCTTCCCACTCTGTGAATAGAAGATGCATCTATAAAGAAACTTACTAAGATACAGCGAGAAGGGGCCACAGTAGGAATTTTTGGCATGAGGAGACACTACAAAACACAGAAAGAAATATAAAGAAATCCTCCTGTTCGACAAATTTACGCCATAATTTAAGCAAAATCTCAAACCTCTTTCTTATCTTCTTTAATCAAATGGATTCGTATCTATATAATAAATCTACTAGAGTAATCACAGGGTCACCCCCTGTTTTCTCTCCTCTTATTTCAAACACTCTCTTCTCTACGTTCATCGTTCATGAGTGAAATCATACCAGCCTCCTTCCCATATGAAAGAAGGGATTCTCATTGACAGCATGCGTATCAGATCGAATGAGAATAACACAGCGGAGAATAGAAATGTATAAAACTTTCCAATAGCAGAAGATTTCTCGCAGGTTAAGAAAGAGACACAGAAACGTCCTCATCGATAGAAAACTCCAAACTTGTAAATGAACAGCACCCACCTTAGAAATGGGATCACATTCCTCCTTTTGGGAAGTAGATAAAATATCATCATCACTGCGGAGAGGTGGATACCCATAAAGGGAAGATTCCTCCTCCTCTCCATAAGAAGGTGCATCGAAATAAGACAGTCCAGAAATGGCTGTACTCAATGCAGAAGCAAAATTCTTGGGTAAGGAGAGACGGGTAGACGATGCAAAGGGAGACAGAACAGTAGATTGAACGAGAGGTCCCTCCTCAGTGAGTTGAGACTGTATGGCAGGTACACCACTAATTAAATCGTCCACACCTAAATTAACAAGCCAAATGAAACAAAAATACAATTCATGTACAATAACCGCATTTTGAGAGTCAGAAAGATGAAATAGATAGCCCAGCAAGCGTCTGGTATTTCCCTTTCTCTTGAATTAGGGTCGTCCATACGGGGTGCATACCTCACTTTGCTCTCATTTTCCTTTTCCATGCCCTCTCTTCAGCCATAGAGTTATCCCTTTGCAAAATATCTGCAATTTCTTGCTGCAACTCACCTAAAGCAGGTGTTCCTTCTTGTGAGCGTTCTGAGGAAGGCTGTACAGAGACAGTAGCACCTGCTATGTTCAGTATTTCCTCTTCTTCGCCTGGATCGTAGTCATAATCCACAAGACTCATTTCGGCAGTAGTTTGATACGATGTAACACTAAAAATTTGGGTCTTGGGGAGTTAAAGGGTAAAGGGGAAAAGTAAATCCGGTGAAAATATTTGTTTTGAAATATTCTACATGGCAAGGAGGAGATAGAAATAGTGCAATCCACAGTGTGCTTGCTTTACATGAGCAACTCAAGGGATACTTTCCCCAAATAGATTTACCTCTCCTGACACAGAGACAGAAAAAAAAAAGCCTATCTATTCTGTGTTGAGAACTCTTTGAGAAAAAAGGGGCAAGGAGTAAATAAAATGGTCTAATTAGAACGATGAAATAGATACGTTTTTTGATTCCATTCAATCCTTTCTGCTTTAAGACTTCTGTGAGAGATTAGAGTGTTAGAGAGAATGCTTAGGCAAGAAGTAGGTTATTGCTTAATTCAAATGGATTCGCTTCTTCATTATATAAATGTTTCATCCTCGGAAAAAAATACAGTCATGTAGCAGTGAAGCACAGACACTCTCGTTTACCACTCACATCTGCTTTAAGCATTTCTTGGGGACTTGCTTATCGTGTACATCAAAATTCAGATCGTAAGCAAGAGAAAAGAAGATCTAGGTATAAAGAAGGTAGTTCCATTATCATAATAGTTCTCTCTGTGAATTTCACACATTCGTCTAGGCACAATAGGTGCCAGTTAGAGTCCTGCACCGATGAGGTAACCAAAAGATGCAACTGCTCTTATGAAAGCAGTGGAATTTTTAAGAAACTCTCTATTGCAACAATTTAGATTAAGTAAGAACTCCTTTCAAAATAAAGCTATGTGGCACAAAGCTTTATTTTGCAAGCCATATGCCCTCCACGTAGATAGTGTTCGCATGAGCATAAGAGGGGAGAGCAAACCGCAGTTCACATGAACACGTGCTCGGTAAGAAAGTATCCTCACTTTAGAAGGAAACAGAGCATAGAAAAAGCAATAACAGACACCACAACAAATTAAGTAAATTATATAAAAGCAGAGTATCACAAAAATAAAACAAAATGCGTGCAGCACTGGGAGTAGATGCAAATTTCGTAAAATGAGGAGAGTACATACGCTTGATGGTAGAGGGAAACTGCCCCTTCTCTTACCAGAGAGCGTAAAGTGTATCGCAGCAGTCGAGCAAAAAAAAAGAAAAGAAAGAGTAAAGTACTCAATAAGATACTCTTTTCAATACATTTTTTCTGTACGACTAATTTTTGGAGCAAAGAGAGGAAAGCAGGTATATCACATTTCTTGGGGCTTCCATTCCCCACTAAACTGACGATAAAATCATTTGGAATACTCAGTCCAAAGGGACATGAATAAACATACAAAATGAGATGAAATGGTGTCATTAAACAGACACGCATACAATTTCGGATGAGAGCTGTTATGCGAGCGTTTGTCAAGATAAGAGAAAGTCCATTTGCTGACCGAGAACATTAAAGGGGAAGGAGTTTCAAAAATATCCACATTTGCCGCTATAACGGGCGGCGTCAGGCAAAATCGTGAACTTTAGGGTTGAATTAACATTAGCTTGTCGTCATGCAGACATTCACGAAGAAGTACTGCTAATTTACTTTAAAGTAGTATCGCTGTATGCTTCAGGTGTGTGTAAATACATGCATATAAGCATACCTTGCTGCTGTCCAACGGTGAGGGCTATTAGCAAAACCTACTAGACTTATTCCTAATATGCTATGCTGAATTTAAGATTAACATACATAATAATGAGAAAAGAAAATTACGTTACTTTTTGTCAAAGATCGAAAAAGACGTTAGAAAAGAAAATTTAAATGATATACTATACTAATGAAACCTCCCCGAGATTATTTTGGAATTGCTGAAGACTTGTCACATAAACTGCCTCACAAGTTTTCCTGCTAGACCCGCTTTTATTGCTTACAGGAAAACATTTTTTAAAGCATTTTTTTATGGAAAAAAAGTTGGCTGCTAGCATAGCGTGGTCTGGATAGTGCGGCTGAGAGAAATGTAATTTTCCACCCTGCACCACAGTTTACAGTTCTCTACTTGATCATTGGCTATACGAAAAAGTACTTGGAAAATAAATCTAAGCTCATGTCTTTATTAATTACAATGAGCGATATCACAGATGAATTAGATTTCCCTTATTGTTCAATCTTCCAATGGCAGTAGGTGAAAGGAATTTGTAAAGAATGGAAATGGCCAAGTTTACCGTACCTATTTACTGCAAGAAAGACAATTCATCTCTACATGCATCAGAATCTTACATCTGTATTTGTGCTCATTGATATGCTTTCAGTTATAAAATGTTTATTTTTAGTTTCTCTCCAATCATGCAAACGGCTTAAATTTTTTTTATAAATGCGTTGCAAAGAATAACGCATTATTTTAGATTTGTCCGACTTTTTCATATCAGTTCGGGCTGCAAATTTAATCACCCTTTGCTAATGCTTTCAGTATTTCCATCAAGTAATAGTTGATTGTTTTTTGCATATCCTATCGCAGCAGCGCTTGTATCATGCTTTGCTCATCGTTGTCCTTCAATGTAAATTTTAATAATTGCAAACAATGGAAAAGCATTACATTAGTTTAATCACTTTTTATTATATATTGAATTCATTTTCCATTAGCTCAAATGTATGGGGTGTGGCGATTAGGGCGTAGCAAAAAACTTTAAAAATATGAAGAAAAGAAAGCCAGGAGACATTCTATTGATTTTCAAGTAAACTTAAAATGACTGCTGCACTACATTTCCTATTCTTTGGTGTATCCAGCATTTCGGAACACCTACAACGAGAATAACGTAATTGACCTGGTTTAGCTTAGAAGCTAGTCCGCTGTACTCCTTATTATGATATGAGCCGTTGATTTTTTACGTATTTAACATGCGACATTAAGGCAGTGAAAGAAATTTAAGACTGACACATTTTTTGGAATTACATTATTTTTGTAGTTGTTTCAGGTTATTTGGGATTTTGTAAATTACAAATTACTTCTTGTAATGTGAGATTCGCGCGTACATTCATATTTTTACGTCAAGAATAGTGGTGGTGCAATCGTAAATTCATTTTATCGAAGATTAGTAGGTGGAAATTATTCCAGTTACTGCTTGCAAAGGACGAGCCATATCAACAGGAAACCAGTCCAGTGAATTACGCAGGGTTTTACCGAAATCTTAGTTTTGTATACGTACTTGTAATAAAAGCAGAAGTGCTAGCGTTGATGTTATTATCTTCATGACGTTTATTGAAATTCTAGGGATTTTAGATCTCATTTAGCTTTTGTAATACAGCCTAACTTATTACCGTCAGAATTAGCATACCTAGCAATGCTGGGATAGTGATGCTACGCATTTGTTTCGTTTGTCATATTTTTTATAAATAGGAGTTATTGCAGCTTATGCTCGCCATTTTAATGATTGTCATCTCACACCTTTAAAATTCAAGAAATCGGCCTACATTACTTTGAGATGTTTCTACTTCACAATTGACATGCCTTCTTAGTTTCTCCATGTTCATCATTTCAAGCTAATTTTCAGTTTTATCATAACCGAAGTTTCTTAACGAAAGAAGATAGCAATTGACATGTTTCCAAATCCCAACATTTTGCGTGGCATACGAAGAAATTTCAAAGCAAAAAAGTCATGCAAGTTATGCAAGAGGGGAATTATTGAAAAAGTTACCCTTTTATTATTTATTAAATTTGCTTAACCTGTACTACCCATCTTCAGCATTTTGTGAATGCGCTAGAGGACTTGAAAGGAAGATCAAAGCTTTAGAGGACTACATTTTACAAGCGATCAGCATATAGTATTAAAGTTTAAAAACTAGAAATTTTTTATGTCCTTTTCATTTATGCAAAGAGTCAACGAGAAGCGTTACTTCCAATTGCTCGTAGCAGCGCAATCAAATTATGCTCAACGGATAAAAAGTAATGTACCGGATTTCTTGCCGAGAAAGAACAATAAAGGAATTATATAGGTAGATTATGTAACCGTGGTACCACGACCGAGCGGGGCATCCATTTTAATTCATTATTTTATGTATTATAATTATTCTACCTTTATAAAAATTACATTTTTACTACGTAGTTATTTTCCTTAAACTAATTAAGCCAACGACACGCAGTTTCCCCATTTCCCCCCAAGGGTACCGCAGCGCACATATAGCGATGTAACGTCATCGAGCCGCAATATCGCAGCGAACGAAATTATGGTACTATTTCCCTGATGCTTCCCGCAACTAGGATGTAGTTATTTTTACACCTTTGAGGAAGAGAATGAGGGAGTAGTAATAACTTAGAGATTGTTATATTATTCTTTTGGTTCTTTTGTTTATTGTAACGTAGATGAATGAAGGAGTGAATGACTTTTCCTATTCCCGTCGTTAGTTCCGCAAACAGTAGTTACTAGCGTAGAATAAGTTTTATGTTTCATTATACGAATTAGCGAAATTACCCTCCTTACCCACTAAGTAGAATTAATCTATTTTACGCCCTACGCCACAAAAGAACTATAATCAGCTGAAGTCTATAAAACACGATTGGCAGAACGTGTCTAATTCTAGTCTCAGCAACTAGCGGAAAACACCTCGTCCACAGATTCTGTTCGCCAGATCTGACCAGCTTTACCCGCAGGAAACCTATCAGGAGACAGGTACACAATATTGTATATTTGCATGCGAAAGTAGATGTATAAATATTAGTACATTTGGTTGCTCGCCACTTCTCATGCAAATCGATATAATACAGGAGCTTAGAAAGAATTGAACAAATACTTAATTTCATATTGCGTAGAGTATTGTAGCAACCTCATTTCCTTGTAAGGGCTCGGCTACAATTGATCGGGCATGTAATGTATGTTTACCAAGGATGCAGAAAATGTTAATAGCTTCGCACAATTAAAGGAAATGAATAAGCTATAAGACGCTGAGCATGAAGAAGCTTGCGTAAATTAAACCTCTCTCATTGAACATAATTGCAAATTATGGGAAAAGCAAGTTGGCAAACCGATAGTCTAGGACTTGGAGTATACAAAATGTATCTATTGTTAGAAATGGTTATGCAATACATGTAAGAACACGCCATAAAGAGCGTATTATTAGATACATCTGTCTTGGATTAGGGCATTTTCTCTACATCTTGTAAGATGGGTATGCAATACATGTAAGAACACGCCATAAACCGCATATTATTAGCTACTAGCGCATACCCATCTTACAAGATGTAGAGAAAATGCCCTAATCCAAGACAGATGTGTCTTAAATACAGAGACATGATCCTTTTACCAACTATTTGGGGTGCTTCGATCATCTAATGCGAAATTGTTTGACAAGGTGCATTTTGCAAAGCATTACTGGCAAATTTACCTGTGTATGAAAATATGAAAACGGCAAAGGGGAAAGCTACGAAAGCATTTGCATCTTTTCATTATTGGGTTCAGGAGGAAGGTAGAATTATAAGCTCTGATAGTACATCTCATGTAGCCTGATAGTAAACTATAATACGGAAAGGAATAGTAGTATTTTCTCTGCATGAAACCTTGTAACGTAACTTTAGATCATCATTTGCTCTTATGCTGTCGGAAAAACCGAAATAAGTGGCAAGCGAATGTGAATGTAGACAAAGATAGCGCACCTGCGACACATCCCCCAGTCTCCCCACCTCCTTATTTCTTCTCTCCCCCGGTTACTTTTCCTTACTGTACAATTACTTTGTCGGAGTTCACATGAGTCGCTCAGCATTTCTTCTTTCAGCGGTAGCGGACGAGGTGTTTAAACACACACCTCTACCCACACGCTGTCGTCATTGCATCAACCATTTTCTAATCTACGTTTGCTCCTCTATTTCAGTAATCTTTCTTGTTTGAATTTTCTTACTTTTTCTCTTCTTCTTCGCTTTATAGAATATCTTTTCTTTCTTCTTCTAGTTTTGTGTTTGACTCAGCGCCAAGGTTTCCTACCTAATTCATTTGAGAACGTTTCAGATTTGTTTTCTTGGTAAGTTTTAAGAACTGACTGACCTCTTTTTATCGCACTTTTATCATTTGTTTTTCGTTGGGAAGATTTTCTGCAGTTCTTCTATGTCCGTAGTGAATCTCTCTTCTTATTTCCTAGTGGAAAGTTTTCTTGATTTAAGTTACTTTTCATATCGTATTTGAATAAAATTTTATTTGTTCCTACCTTTTACTGAAATAAATTTGTAAGTGATGAGAATGCTTAGGAGAAAAGACTACCTTCAATCATATCTTCTTTTAGCTTCTAATGTATTTTTTGGTTCATTCGTAGAAAATATTAAAAGAAAATGAATAACAGAAGGATAGGATTCTTATGCATGCGTAACGTTGCTTTGAGAAATGTAAAATTTGCATGCAATTCTTTTCTTGCTATTATTCATTTGCGTCACCAATGAAAATGCTTGTTCTGTTGTTGAATTTTTTTGAAAATGCTGTATTGGCTTCACGAAGGATGTGATTTGCGTAGGTTTTTTCAGTTATTTTTTTTCTGGGAGGTAACAGCAATGCTTGCTTTTAAAAAAAAATTTAACACAGTGTCAATACTTAAATACACGATCTATTGTCTTTTCTCTTACTACACTTATGATCATATGTTCTTGTGCTCCTCTATTTATTTACATGATGACTGGTGAACGTGTATCCATATACATATATTTATGTGCAGTTTCACTCGTCATTCTCGCATAGTCCATAAAAAATGGGAAAAGAAAAGACGCATATTAACTTGGTGGTTATTGGCCATGTCGATAGTGGAAAGTCTACCACAACGGGTCATCTTATTTATAAATTGGGAGGAATTGATCAAAGAACAATCGAAAAATATGAAAAAGAATCTGCTGCTATGGGCAAAGGTTCTTTCAAATATGCATGGGTGTTGGACAAACTGAAATCTGAAAGAGAGCGAGGTATTACTATTGATATTGCTTTGTGGAAATTTGAAACTCCAAAATATCATTACACTGTGATTGATGCTCCTGGTCATAAAGATTTCATTAAAAATATGATTACTGGCACATCTCAAGCAGATGTGGCTCTTCTTGTTGTCCCTGCGGATAAAGGAGGCTTTGAGGGTGCTTTCTCTAAAGAAGGTAAAAAATTATGTAGTAAATATATTTAATAAAAAAAAAAGAAAATAGAAACAACCTCTATTTTGTATGAAATGAAGAATTTCTCAAATTTGAGTTTTTTTATATTTATATTTCTAGTGAAATTTTTATTCAAATAAAAAATTCTACTCTTTTCCTTCTACTACATCTCTTTTTTTTTTCTTTTTCTTTATACTATCAAAACAAGGGAGGAAATCTTTCTTACAGCTAGTTTATATTTTTTCACAGAATTTTTTCATCTCTTTAGTTTCTCAATACCTCTTCATTTCTTTCTCTACACATCCATTTCTCTTCTCTTACCTTTATTTTATTTCTCTTTCTCTCTCTTTCCCAGGTCAAACCCGAGAACATGCCTTGTTAGCCGTAACTCTGGGTGTGAAACAAATGATTGTGGGTGTCAATAAAATGGATACTTGCAGTTACAGTGAGGAACGTTTCAATGAAATCCAGAAGGAAGTGTCTCTCTATTTAAAAAAGATTGGTTATAATCCCGATAAGATCCCTTTTGTTGCTATTAGTGGATTTGTGGGTGATAATATGGTCGAGAAATCTACTAAAATGCCTTGGTATAAAGGCAAAACATTAATGGAAGCATTGGATATGATGGAGGCTCCTAAACGTCCCTTTGACAAACCTTTACGTTTACCTCTTCAAGGTGTTTATAAAATCGGTGGGATTGGAACGGTGCCTGTGGGAAGAGTAGAAACAGGAATATTGAAACCCAACATGGTGTTGACATTTGGCCCTGTAGGATTAACGACGGAGTGCAAATCTGTTGAAATGCATCATGAGCAATTATTAGAGGCCGGTCCAGGTGATAATGTTGGATTTAATATCAAAAATGTTTCTGTTAAGGATATCAAGAGAGGATACGTGGCTTCTAACTCAAAGGATGATCCTGCTAAAGGAGCAGCCACTTTTGAGGCTCAAGTTATTGTTTTGAGTCATCCTGGTACTATTAAGAATGGCTACACACCTGTCTTGGATTGTCATACAGCACATGTTGCCTGTAAATTCCAAAAAATCTTGAAGAAGATTGATAAACGAAGTAACGTCACCTTAGAAGAGGAACCGCAATCCATCAAGAGTGGAGATTCTGCTATTGTACGCATGGAACCCTCCAAACCATTGGTTGTGGAAACTTTTACGGAATATCCACCTCTTGGACGATTTGCTATACGAGATTTGAAGAAAACTATTGCTGTGGGTGTTATTCGATCGGTTGAGAAGAAGGAAGTATTAGGAAAAGTCACCAAATCTGCTACGAAGGCTACCAAGAAGTAGTAAAAAAAAAATCACATAAGATATGTATGTCCTTGCTTTTATTTTTGTTTTTGAAGATTTCGATGTCGTTCCTTCTCTATTTAAGAATGGCTTAGAAAAACTTTATTGCAGCAATGGAATTGAAATTGAACTCTTTTCTGTTTAAATTCATCCTAAATACAACTGTGTGGTGTTTTTTGTGAAGGCAATTTTGAATTTGGGAGGTGTAGCCGTTGTGTAGAGAGGAGAATGAGAAATTTTTGTTTTTATATAAAATAAAGGTAACACGTATGCTGTGGCTATGCTCTACGTCATTTGAATAACTTTTTTGGATGAAATAAAACCTTTTTGGATGCGTTGAAGATGTGTGCAAATAGTATTTTGGATGTCAAAAAAAAATTAAGATTTTTCTGTTTATTAAAATGCAAAATCAATCCACAGACATTTAAAGAATTTCTTCAAGCACATTTTGTGTAACATTTATTAAGAGATTCAACAGGAATAAAAGTTAAGGTTTAGAAAATCTTCAAATTTATCACACGTTTATAGGATTGTACATTCTTAATTTTGGAGCCATCGTTTCATATTTAAAAAATATATTCTTCAAACTATTTTTTGCTACGAATTTCTTTCTGCGGTGTGAAAGAAGTCATCCTCACAACAGGAGGATATGGCTTATCATACTAACTTTCAAAACAGAAGAGGCCAAGAAACGTTTTAAGAATATCTTAAAATATATATTCTTGTTATAAAATTGCCATTGTTTTGTAAGAAATGCGACGTTTCATCCATTTTTCAATCCAGGAGAGAGAATTCTTTCAGGCGTTGCAATAAATACACTGCCTTGGAATTTTTCTTTCGTTTTGCTTCTTCCATTGCCTTATCTACACCTTCTTTGCATGCATTCAAAAGAAGAGGCCTTGTGGAGTGATCCTGAGAGAAGGAAATGAAAGAAAAAAATGTTTCACGCATCGGGGTGTACGTACAGTGGGAGGAGTGGAGGGAAACAGGAGAATCTCCTTTCAAAAATTTTGGTGCGATTACAAAAAAAGGGGAGAGGCTATAGGAAATGTGTAAAGAAAGGAAGAAGAATACTATTTTTTAATCAAAAAAAAATGGCCACTGTACGTACAGGCGGAATTTTTTTATTTATTGAAAAGAGGAGAGCCGTGTACGTACAGCGTTTGATAGTTTCATTTCAACACACAAAAATGTCTCCAAAATTTTTTATTCCTCTCATTTTGAGCGTTTCTATAAGTTATTTTGCTTCTTGAAATGGAGAGACTCTCAACTTGCTAAAAATCATCAAAGCGGAAACTTTTCAGCTGTCTCTGAGTATTTAGACTCAAAAGATTGACTTCTTCTACCTGTAATGCTCGTTGGACAAATTGAAACGCATTCGGATCATCCACCTGCTTAGATTTTTCTAAAAGTTGTGATAGAAGAGGATTAGATTCCACGTGAGAAACTGTGCTGGGAGTATCTCCTCTTTCTGTTGATACAATAAATAGAAAGTAGTGTATGAGGAATGCAAGAGATAAGAGAGAGAGAAGATAGGAGAGAGAGAGAGAGAGAAGATAAGAGAGAGAGAAGATAAGAGAGAGAGAGAGAAGATAGGCGAGAGAAAGATAGGAGAGAGAGAGAGAAGATAAGAGAGAGAGAAAGAAAGATAGGAGAGAGAGAGAAAGATAGGAGAGAGAGAGAGAGAGAGAAGATAGGAGAGAGAGAGAGAAGATAGGAGAG
>JADAQX010000929.1:0-19050 GCA_015476325.1 Cardiosporidium cionae | reverse complement strand
ATAGAGAGTGGGGGAAGAGAGGAAGGGGAGGAGAGGAGAGAGAAGGGGGAGAGGGAGAGAGAGAGAGAATTGATAGAGAGTGGGGGAGAAGGAGAGAGAGAGAGAATTGATAGAGAGAAGGGGGGAAAAGAGAGAAAGGGAGGAGAGAGGAATGGGGGAAGGTGAGAGAGAGAATTGAAAGAGAGTGGGGGAGGAGGAGAGAGAGAGAATTGAGAGAGAGGGGAAAGCGCGTAGGGAGAGGAGAGAGACAGAAATAAACAAAGAAAAGAGATATATACTAAAGAGAGAATGACGGATGAAATGAGAAAAGAAAATACTATGCGAGAGAAAAAACAATGAGAATTTTAAAAAGAATAAAAGACAAGGAAAAAAAGAGAAATCTCTTCTTTAAAAATTGGAGAGAGTACAGACAGAGTAAGAACATAAGAATGCCTCACTCTCTACTCAGGATAAGAGAAATAAAAAATCAATGTTAGAAGGAAATAGGGGGATGAATAAACGAGAAAGCATGTGGGAGAAAAGGAAAAATAAAGTTTTTTCCAATTTATCACAAAGTGTAGTGGAGCGTTGATTCTTCAGAATCTTTATTAAAAAAAAAATAAATTTAAACATTCTTATTTTTCTCATCACAGGTATTAGTGAATGCTAAACGTCTAGCAGAAGCAGCTTTATTTGCTCTGACATATATTCCCAGTAAAGTTGTGGATATTGTGACACAATGGAAGGCAGAATTGAGTGGTGTACATGCAACGGTGAGCCTCCTCCTTTCATTGAAGAAAGAAATGTTTGAAGAATTTAATTGTTGTTAGGATATAAAGAGGGTTAGAGGCAGGAGAGAAAGTAATCCTAATAAAGAGATTTCGAAGGCAAGAGGCAGTAAAGAAGGATAGAGGGGAATGGGATAGCCGTAGGGAGGAATTCCAAAAATAAAATGGACAGAGTTTGCTTTTGTGGTGTATTTCTTCTATAGATAAGAAATATAAAAATGATAAAATGTATACACTAAAAAGACAGGAGAAAGAGAGTGGAGACGTTTTGAAATAGAGTAGGATGTGTGAGAATTTTTTTTTTTTTTGGAGAATAAACATTCTCCTCATTTCTTTCTTGCAGTCTCTTCTTTTTGAATTTCTATAATAAGGGAGATTCTTTTACTTTATAATATATTTTTATTTTTTCAAAGAAATAAAAGAGTATATTTAATACAAAAATAGGTGTTTTCGAGGATTCTATTTTCATTCTTTGGGATTTTTATTTCTCTATTTTTCTTGTATTTTTATGTCTCTATCTCCTTTTTTTTTCTCAATTTTAGCTTGTTTTTATTCTACCTCTGAAATAGTCTCTCTTGAAGGATTTCTGTTTATATTCATCGCCTTATCTTTTTTGTACATTGTTTTTATTTCATCTGTGGATATCTCTTTTTCATTTCTTTATATTATTTTAGGCAGCCCATGCCATTTTGATTCCTACAGAATCCTCAGAATTTCCAGATTATGATGTGGCTCTGCAAGTGAGAATCTTCATTTTGTGTGGATGTTTTACCTATTATAGCAGGAAGAAGAGGAAATAAAAGATTTGTGTGTATGTGTCTCTACATGCAAAGCATTTTTTCAAAATGGAGTCTCTCTCCGTTTCTCTTATGAAAATGAAGAAACTCTTTATGACTATAAAAGTTTTCTTTAGATGCCTCTATGGCTGCCTCTATTAAATTTTTGCTCTGTTTTTTATTTTTTCTTCAGCTTGAAGCTTTACTTGAAGAGCAACGCTCACGTGGACTTCCTGAGGCTTCTTGTAATTATCAGCCGGGTTTGCTGACATCTCTTATTGGAAAACTCAAAGAAGAAGGCGTAGATGAGGTGAAAATTTTACTTGTACAGAGAAATAGTCTCCTCACTATTTAAAATAAAATGTAGTTTGTTTTTTGTATTCAATGGGATTTATTTTTTAAAACGTATAGTGGGCTGAGTGGGTAGTTTTGGGATAAAATTTGGGTTGCCCTGTCTGTTCTGTTTTTGCCTCCAAACGGTGAAGTGTACTAAAGTGTGTAAAATTCATTAAAAAGAAGAAATTTATCAGAACGGATGTGTTCAGAGATGCACGTTTTCTTCTTATGCAAGTATACGTCATCTCCACATCTTTTATATTTCAGAGGAAAGAGGATGCTTAGAGATATTGTCTATCGTTTCTTTCAGGCTTGTTTCTTTATATAAAGGGTTTCTACTGCTTCCTTTTGATAGCCTATCGTTGATAGATTTCTATTTTTTTTTTCCTTCCTTTCTCACTTAGATACGGCATTTTCTATTGTCTCAATTTGGTCCCATCACATCGAAAGAATCCTCTAGTGGAAAAACACCTGTTAGTAACGAGCCACTCCTCGCTGCTTCTGAAATCGAAAAACAGTTGTATTCAGAAGGCAGGAATGTTTCACCCTCCGAAGAGACGCTCTTTCCTTCTCGTAATGGAAAGAGTAAGTCTGTGTAGAGTTTTGTTGATTTTTGTGTGTGTGTTAAAATAAAATTTTATGACGGGAAGAAATGTGTGGATTTCATTTTGACAAGGCATTAGGATGCGCAAACGGTTTTGCCAAGGATGCCTCCATTGCAGTTGTATGTTTTGTTTCTTTTTAACGTGTTTAAAATATTACATCTGAAACATGATTTTTGTCTCTAGTCTTTACTGTCTTTGTGTTTCTTTTCCACTATTATTGAATTTTTTCTTATTTTTTTAAAATGTATAGCGGAGATAGTGGATGATCCTACTGAGGATAAACAATATTTTGACGTAGAGGAGGAGCATGATGCTAAGGCTACTGTGGAATCCTAAATAACGTCCATGCATGTAGTGTATGTACGTCTGTAAATGTGATTTTTTGCTATAAGATGTAAGCACTATATTAGTGAAGATCTGTTGGGATATTACGTTTCATCTCGATAATCCTTATTGGAGGATTTTGCAAAGTTGCCACTCTGTTGAAGCCTTACTTGGAAGTTTGCTTATTACAGCAAGAAATTGTTGGTATATATAGAAGGCCGATTACCTACAAAAAGGATCCTTCTTTTGGCTTATGGAATGCCAATGTATTGCTGTAGCATGCTTTACTGCCTATAGTACTGTAATATTTGTGGCTGAGATGTTGCGTTTTTTGGCGTTAGAAAAATCATATGTCGAAGTATTTTCTGTCTATATATACCGGTGCTTATGCAAGGATTCTTAAATACGGAGTATTCATTTTTCTGTTACAGAGTCTTGACCCTTTCGTGGGATTTTCGACAGTGAATATTAAATTAGCTTTGAGAAGAGTCTTCCTTTTCAGATTTGTCATGACACTCTGCAATAATTTTTATGCTGCACCTAGTTTAAATTTTGTAATTTTCGTAAACTCATTTGATACGGCCAAGTGGTTTTGGTGCAATCACTTCCCGCTGACGTGCTTACAAAAGTGCCAAATGTCCCCAAAAACCGAGAATTTATGTCCATGTACTACTTTCTCCATATTTCGAAGGTGATAGAATTTGCTCTTGTCTCAATCAGTCTGGGATTTTGCCGTTTGCTTTGCTTAGGCCTTTTTGAATCATACTAGAAGCCATACTCCAGTCTTGATCAATCAGCTCTCATTCTGGGCATAGTTGCATTTTATAAAGCAACTTGCTACACACACGAATTACTTGCCACCCATAACGCTAAATTGCTGCAGCGTTCTAATGCAAATCTATTTCGCCTTTGGGTAGCTTCATAGTTTATTTACTCTTGAAACTCTGTTGTGTTTCTTGGTATGTATTGTACCTTTCACCCCTATATCAGTTGATGTGACGCAGTAGATGAAACTTTCGGGTAGTTTTGAGTTGTAGTTTAATTGTGTCCACGCGCTTTCTCAGATCGAAAAAATATGAGCTTTCGTATAGCATATGTTATCTCTGTTACAAATATGTCTTTTAAAGGAATAGATTCAGCTGTTGTATCTCAAATTGTATCTACGGGGCATAATGACAATGCATTTCACTTTACGGGGAGTAAAGGGACGTGAGTATTATATCGTAATATCACAATTTTCTCGTCCTTAACTCCGCGTGCTGTAGCATCCACGGAAACGCAAAGCGTTTGATCTATGCCATTACCGCTTTTATAATTTTATTGAAATTGTTTGTATGTGCTTTAAAACGGAAGCTGAAATCAACGTTTAATTTGGAAATTGTGCCTGTTTGGGGTTGATACGTGACATCGCAGTTGTTATAAACGCTGCCGCAGCCACTAAAAGTACTTATTTGTCTAATTTTCATGCAAAAATAGTGTCAATGCTATCGAACTAGTTGACATGTACGTGTTGTGACTAATTCGAACTGTTCAAGCAACATTGTCTTTACAAAGAGCAAAAATTAACTATTTCTACAGAAGCTAGCTGAAGTCTAAAGAATGCAGAACTATAGGCTAGCGTATAAAATATCCATTCAGCTTGAGGTTCTAACATATTTTACTTAGCTTATCCTCAAAAAAGCATGAAAATGAATGAATGCCTCAGCACATAGAAAGTATTAGTAAAAACGCAGTTATATGCAATATAAAAAAAGAGAAAAGAAACACTTATCCGAATATCATTTTACCATGAGCAACTGTAGTGACGAAATCACGAAGTAAATTGCCAGTGTAATACTGCTAAAAATGCCTAACGATGAATAATTTAAGGAAGTTGGCGTGCAAATGCATTTTGATGCACATTCTATCTACTAACATTGCCGTAGTGAAACTATATAAAACAGTTTGGGAATCGTCCCTAAGAAAAGCAATGAGAGGAACTATTTCCTTTAGGCGAATTTACATTTTAACCCAAATTCTTCGATAGAAATTGAGCATCCGTGTAATCAATTCGTGATTATTTAAGAAGCGTGTAAACTGTAACACGGCGCAAGCATGCGGTATACCATAAATTCCAGTTTGTATCTGATAAAAAACAACTTTGAGTTTTTTGTGTATCCCTGAGTTTTTAGCTTTACTTTTCCGCATTTCTGGAGATTATGAAAAGCTGTGTTTGGTAGCTGTAAAACAGTTTCCTGAGGATCTTCAAGCTTTGCAAAACATGGACTTCCTACAGAACCGGATCGAAGAAATCTCGCAAACATCTTACGAAATAATTTAGCCCGGTTTTAATCTTCTTTCCATTAGTAGACCTTCCATTGTATTTCTTATTATATCCGGTACCCAACGCAGCTGTTTTCCATAAATAGAATATGCACAGCATTATGAATGAAATTGAATGGCATAGGAATCTTTGCAACATTCGATGCAAGAGGTAAGAACAGGTAATTTTTGTTCATGAAAAAAGGATGCATGTATTTAATTTTGAAAAATAATTGTTTTTTTACGTTTGAGATTTTCTGTTCTGTTTGCATTTCCTGTAGAAAGGTGCACTCTGTTTTGCTTCTTAGTTGTAAGATTTCCTTTTTCAATCGGCATCGAATTTTTTGAAAGTCTTGGAGCTTTAGTCCCCTGTACTTGCACAATGTTTTGAACTTTAGGAGCGATTTGTTCGGGGATTGCCTTTGTTTGTATAGTTTCTCCTTTTTTTGAGTATACATTACTATTTTTTCTTTGTTTGTCTAACTGTTTGCGATCAAATTGGAAAGGTTCCGTATTGCGAGCTTTTTTGATATGTTCCAAATCTTGGCCAGGTTTCTGCTGTATTTGGGTGTTCACGGTAGATTTTTTCATTTTCGCTTCCATACGCAGCTCTTTACAACCGGTAAATTCTTTGCAATTACTCACATCTTTGTGTTCGTTCTTTTCCCTTTTCTTACTAACATTTTCTTGTCTGGGCTGTGCTTTGATCGGATCAGTTTGCCGGTTTGCCCTTTCGTAAGTTGATTTTGAATTGTTTTCCCCTTTAATTCTAGTTTTAACAGTTAAAGGATTTTGTTGATTATTTTTTCCTCGAATAATAGGTGTTCTCACTTCATCTCGAGGATCAAATCCATCGTCATCGCCAGGTTTTATTAGGGGGTACCAGAGGTATAGGTAATCCATCTTCCATTTCGGCAAGTTTTTTAAAGGTGGAAGCTTCGGGGTGAATGTGACTTGATTATTTTGTATTGGCTTACAGCTATAAGTTTTATATCCCTTTGGTATCGCAGGAGATATTTCGAAACGGCAAGACTCAGCAATAGGTGAGAGCGTCGGATTATAAGCATTACCAAATCGTGGAGTAACTTCGCTGCTGCCCACTTCAAATCCCAGGCCAGCACAATTGCTTCCAAATGCATCGTTCGAGTATTCATTCGGGGAGCATCCGTTTGTGCCGCGCGAGAATTCACTGATGTAAAAATTCTTTTTCGCAATCTCTCGTTCTTTTTCGCACCCAAATTCTCTTTCCCTCCTTTCGTTATACTCTTGTTCTTTTTTTTTCCATCCTTCTCGATTCCGCCTATTTTCTTCCCAGTAGTTAGGATAAGTATCGTCACCTGCTGTACATCCAAACGGGTCTCCTCCATCCAGATTACATTGTATTATTACCGACCTTGCAGACACTTCAAACTCCACGCTTTCCTCTTGAAAAAAGTTTGAAGAACATGCTGGCCAACTTGCACTACTTTCCGAATAGCTGGAGAGCAATGCTGTAGATATATCTATAGCTGTTCCACACTCTTTTGTCTCCGAGTTTTTAGTGTTATTTTGTTTTCTGAACCCCTTTTCCTGCCCATCGTCGATACCAAGAGAATTAATATCTTGAGTCTTCACTTCATGCATAAAATGTGAAAAGTCCTTCAAATTGATGCAAAAGGTTTCTATCTGCTTTACAAGACTCTGTCTCATGTGTCCTTTCTCTGCCTGTATATGCATGAATTGATAATCCGGATTCATGATTGTAATTTTATCATTAAATAAGCTGAAAGCAACCGTATTCAATAGTGATATATATAATATTGAGCACTTATACCTCAATTTCTTGTCTCAGTGATGCTGAAATATTTAGTTCATACGGAAAGGAATTGAGACGAATAGGATTTGCTTTTTTAGTCTCTGCAGCGTATATTCGACAATTCATAATAGCTTATAATAAAATCGATTGCAAGTACAGTTATATTAGAGGAATACTATATACATTTACATTCGTTGCTTTATGCAAGGTTTATCACTTTTACGTGTACGGTATCAGCACATTGTGTACTTCACATCTCTTTTGAGAAAAACAAGCTTACATTTCAAAAAAAACTGTAGTCGGAAAAAAAGGCTTCTTACCAGCAAAATTTTCCAGGAGATTTTCTGCCAGTACTTGCATAAAATTAGAATAAAGTATGATCTCTTCAAGTGAGTGGTCACATTTATTTTCTCCATCCTTCGAGTTTACTTCCAGTGTGGACTGTTTTTCTCCAATTTTGAAAATATTTGTTTCAAGCGGAATTTTAGTGTTTCTATTAATGCTATCTGCAGATGCTGTAGTTGCTGGGATGCTATAATCTGAATTTACTTTTTTATCAGGATATGCATGAACATTTTTGTTTCCGTTTAAACAATAGCTGGATCCTTCTTCTGTTTGGGTTTTCGGCAGTCTTTCTGTCAGTTTATTTTTATAAAAGCATGAAGGACTCATTTTTGGAACAAGAAATGAAAAGCTTTCATTTTTAAGATGGTGAATTGGCAAAAGTTCCAAATCTGGCATCACCTGCTTCTGCAAAATTTGATCTCTCATCATTTTAGTTTAGTTATAAAAAATTTAAGATGCAATCATGGGTTCATATGAACCTTGCTTGGGTAGAACTAAGATACACAAAAATTTCGAAGTTTTACTTTAAAAATTTCAAGAGAAGTTGCTGGACAAGTATACGATATTTTTGTGTTTTCATGTTTCAAGTTACAGTAAAAGCAAACTGCAAAAATATTAAATAAAATTTTTCGCTAAACTAGGCCGTGTGAATTTTTATAAATAAACAAAAAGTGAATAAGCAACTTTCTAATTAAAAATAATAGAAGTTAAGTTGTGAAGTTACCCCTTATAAGTGGTAAGAAGGGTAACAAGAGTAGGTATCGTATTTTTTATAGCATGAGTGTGTAAGTATGCGAATAAAGTGAGCACGCGACAGAACGCTAGTTTTATTTATGCTTTAATATGGCGAGCATAAGTTTTGTGCTATCAACATTTTTAAGTATATATTGTTTAGCACTAGGGTTTGCCTCTACAAACAAGTTAATAACACGATAAAAAAAGAGATAACATGTGAAATAATGATTCAAGCAATCCAGGGAGGGATACTGGGATAATATTATTATGCGAAGCGCAGATGCTTGCTATTCTAACACTTAACCTTATTATAGTACTACCTTTTCCTGCTTGTACTATCTACACAGAATGTTGTAAAAGACATGTAAATTGAAATATATTATACTTAAGTAGCATAATGTCGTGACAGCTGCTTACGACAAACTTTTCCTCAACACTCTTTCTTTGCATGAGACGCGCTTAACTGCATCCCTAACAAGGAAATTATCCATAAAAAGAATTAAGGCTTTGAAAGAAATTATAATTTTTCGTTTTTTATTGCAGAGTAGATGAATGAGGGAGTGCACGATTTTGTCAATACTTTCTGAAGACGGTTTCATTTGTAAAGTCGATTTCTGCTATTTTGTATAAAGAATTGTGAGAAAATTTTTTTGTTAACTGTTTAGAAGTTATGTATACAATATCTTCTGCTTAAAATGAATGTAAAGGTTATTCAGCCAGAGGTGATAAATTTCGACTGGCAGAACGTGTTCGTTTCTAGAAGAGATAACTCATAGAAAAATTACGTTCAAAGATACAGCTTACTGGTATAAGCGAATACATAAAAAGAATAGTTTGAAATAAAATATCTTCATATTAAACTGCTTAATTCAAAAAAATTACTGTAAACGTGGTTTTTATTGCATGTGAAATGCTAGAAATTTTGTCTCTTTCACCAATCGATGTTGCTCGATGTTGGCTAGTTATTTTATCAAATGCGTTATGCAGTAGGAAAGTAATTGAGTTGCAAATGTTTTAATAGGAACGAAACGTACACTATACTTCTTATTCATTCAAGAAGGAATGTACGTTTAGAAAACAGCACATGAGAATGACAAAATCTGTCCTACTGTAGCAAGCGGAATTGTAGGGTAAGCGGAAAAGTAATGTCTAATTATGTGAATTAATGCTAGGTTAAGTAATTTATGCTAAGTAACGTAATCAAGGTTTAGGTTAAGTAATTATACCATGAGTAAATAGTGTAGGAATGAAGGTGAGTTAATGAAATGATATATGTTAGGAATAAGTTAAACCATGCGGAAAGTAGTTACGGAATAGCCCGGGTAGTAGTGGAAAGTAAGGTACGAGTGGACTAGGTCTGTATTTGAATGTGCACAAACACAACCGACGTTGACGAGCAACAAAGAACATTGACAGCTAACATACTCGTAGAAGTAAACGCAGAGTCGGAGCTAAAAGGGGAGGTAGTAAGATCAGTCTTGTTATTCTAGTCTTTTTTACTGACAGAAATATCTATATGTAATTAGGAAGAAGGTATTTTTAATCTAACTATTACAGTCTAACTTATTTTAGCATATTTAATCTTTCAATATTCCCTCGATTAAATATTACTCAACATTATTAGTTTGCCTATTCTTAAATTTCTTCGTTGCTGTTTGAAATTGTTTGTCACATAATCTGTTCAATTGCTTACATATTGTCGCACGTAAAATTCAACTCTCATCTACACTGGAGAGCTTATCTCTTACATTCGCTCATCATAGCTCAACAGAGATAACTCAGAATATCTCAATCTTAACACCTACGATTCTAATTATCATCGACGCAGCATGAAAAGTATAATTTAACTTAGGCATTCCTACGTCCTAATCTAACCTACTTGGGGAGTTCGCTAAATGTAATTAATGTATTTACAGTCTAGGTGTCAAGATGTGTTAATGGAATGTATGTTAATTAAGTTAATGGTATTAAGGGTCGCGGAAGCTAAATGTTACGCTAAAGTGAAATGAATTATTCACCAAGTCAACTTCGAAGTGCAAGGTGATTAGGGAAATGAGCATCGACAAAAATGTTACAATAAAAATAAGCAATTATTACCCTAATCGCTTCCCCAATTTACAACCACTAGGAGAAACAGTAAAAAGCGTTAAATAACTTGCAGAACAGGGCAGTGTTGGATTTAATTGCATCCAACTATGTTACTAGAATGGCTTATGCTTCTGTTTTACTTAGAAACGAGAAAAGCAAAGGAGTGTTTAATTTTTTATATTTTATGTTGCGTAAATATGAACTGCAATGGAGTTGACTCAGCGTCAACATAGTAATTACAACATCCGTGGAAGCGTGCTCTGTAAAGTGATTTGCTGAAACACAGTATATTATTACATCCAATTGCAAACTTGTTATTTTTTATCTAAGAACAATGTCGATCCCATGACTTCCTATTCAGCCCTGGCCGGTAATGTTATCCCGTTAAAGCATTGAGCTCTTGTTAAAATTTCGCTTTTGTTCTAGCCGTTTTGGGTCAATGGATTCTACCTTTCTCCGCTGCTTTTACCTTTTTTATTGCTAGTTATAAAATAATTGTGTATTTTCATTTTATAGAGTAAGCTACAATTGATATGTATGAGGATGTAAGCATTCTGTTATAACACATGGTGCATCAATCTCTTCGGATGCTCTTTCATCTGCCTGAGTAGGGGAGAGATCGCGACGCTACGTCTGCAATGGGAGGATGTTCTAGTCCTCTAGTTTGGTCTTGCGGACATACTGTTTTATGTATTGTGAAACGGAATATATATGTGCCGCCTGTCGTCGTAATGCATGCTTTTAGCTATTTTTTTCTCTCGTAGCAGACTCATAGTTTTATGAAGAATTTGAACTTGTCTCACTATATTGAAGAGGAAGAGGGCATTTCTTCCTGCAGAAATGTGATGCATAAAGAAACAATGAGCACTTCAAGAAAGAATGCATCATGATGAATCCGGATAAGAACGCTGTTAAACCTGACAGCCGAGGAAAACTTAATCCTACAGACGATGACAGTGATGATGTTGTCCTCTTTGGGGTAAAGTTGCCCCCTGCCAAAAGGGCTAAATTGTTGGAAAATGTAAGCTCAAATTCGGCCTCGATTTCTATCACAGATGAAAAAGGATTTTCTGGTTTTGATGCACCTAAAGCACCATCAGTCCCTTCCGTAAATATTTCAGCCGCAACTTTTGCAGGTGCAACTGCACAGATTGTAAGCAAAAATTTCGCGATGGCAAATTACCCCTTCCAGCAGAATGTTTTGCATCCATTAAACACTCTTTCTTTTAAGAATGATGGATCATGCAAAAATACGACTTCCTGTAGTAGTGAGTTAAATATTCTTGAAGTAAAAGCTTCTAGCCAAACTCCTGCACACAGCTCTCCAATTCGAACTCGTGCTGCTTCGCTTGACTCAAAAGTTCTTCAAGAACCTGAAATTTTGGAAGGCACTACGTCATCTGCTGAGGGAAATAGGTTAAAAGGAAAATCTTATAGTGTTTCTATTGATGAATCTATTATCGGTACAGTGCCAGTAGCACCCTCTGCAAATCTTACTAGTACAACTACTGATATTGTAGAAAATAAGCAATATTCTGGTGATTATGGTAGTATTTCAAAGCAACTTTTTGACCACTCTCCGCTCTCTGTTGAAAATCCCTTTTCTATTCATCAACGGGTAGTAGAGCAGCTGACTGAGCTTTGTTCAATCTATGATTCCACCGGTGATAAGTGGAGAGCAACGAGCTACCGAAAAGCAATAGCAAGAATACAAAATAGCAAGAAACCCTTGTCTCTAGAAAATTACACAAACCTGAAAAATGAAGCAAGTATAGGTCTTTCTATATTTCAATCAATTGAGGATATTATCAAAAATGGCTCATGCCAGCGATTGGAGTTACGAAAAAAAGATGAAAAACTTCTTTGCTTAAATAAATTCTTGAATGTATGGGGTATAGGACAGAAAACAGCTCTGAGTTTGTATCGCAACGGCATACATTCGATTGAAGAATTGAGGGAGCAGCAAAATGATTTTCTGACGGTGACACAATGTATAGGATTAAAATATTATGAAGATTTCAATGAAAAAATCCCTCGCAATGAAATAGACAGCATATTTGCTACAGTTCGATCTCAATTACATGAGTTTCCTTTTTGTAAAAATATTCTGGATTCATTTGTATGTGGCAGTTACCGTAGGGGAAAGAATTTATGTGGCGACATCGATATACTTCTAATAAAAGTTCCCCACGCGCCATTGGGATTACTCTCAGAGTATGCAAATACATTGTAGCTGCGGCAGATATCTGCTAGATATTGGACAATATTATAATATCATGCAGATAATTGTTTTGCATCCCATTTGTAGTTTTTTGCCCTCTTTTTTAAAGATGCTAACCCATTTTGCTTAATTGCGTAATATAAAAATGCTGAATGTAAGCTAAAAGTAGAAAAGAGCCTGGTGTAAAAATAAAAAAGCCCATGATACGTTTTCAAAATTTGTAGATTTTTCTTCCTGTTAGACTAACTCAGCGGCTACATGCAATTAAATTTCTGACCGATGATTTGAATTATGGACATGGTGCAAAACGATGGAAGCAGAAATTCAAGCAGAATCATCGCACTGAACTCTTATCGGATTCTGAGGACTCTACAGATTCCTATAATCCGTCTCAAGAGGTGAAATTTTATTCAATATGGTTTAATATATAATTGAGAAATAGGGTTTATGGGCAGCCTCCTCACATACAACAGTGCGAAATCTATATTTTTAAAAGAATCATTGCTAGTTCATCTTTAGGCCCGTCATTTAAATTAAGATTTGGCGATCTTAGCAGGTTTCATAAATTTACTGTGGATAGTCCTAATGTAAATTCTAGCGCTCCAAAATATAACTACAAGCATGAAGCTTTTTGTAAGAAATTCTAAAACATAGTTTGGCATGAAGAGTATTTATTAAACATCAACAAAGGCAAACTTTGATAAAGAATAATATCTATTTGTTATACTTCGTCTCATTTTATAGAAATTGCACTATGAATATCCGCAATCTCCAGAAACATATTATGGGGTTTGTGTCGACTTGAATGGATCTGGTAGGTTAATGCATGAACTAATTCATTCGCTTTGTATAAATATTTTTTAAACTTTCTTAAAATAGCCGTTAGTTTCCTTTCTAGAGAACCCACTTATTTTGGTAAGCGCTGTTATTTTTGTCTACATCGTTGAAAGGAATCTCTTTATTTGTTTTTGTTAAAACTTTTGATGGTATAGCTTGTTACAATATCATTTTTAGTGTGCGAGTGTATGTAGCTACCAAAAATATTTTATTGTGCTCTCTGGCTTTATTTCAAGATTGACTTTATGTTTTTGGATAGGTATCTACAGGCGGATTGATATTAAAATATATCCATTGGCATCCAAGGCATTTGCAACCTTGTATTTTACTGGGTATGTACTGCGTTGCCTGGATGATTTTATTTAGAGATCTAAGTCCATGCACAGTCCCTATTTTTTTGATTTTTAATGAATTCTTCTGCTTTTCTTTTTTGTATAATTCTGTAGTAAGTGCGCGCGCGCGTGTGTGTGTGTATGCAATTTCTCGGTTTCATAGGTTTTGGTCAAGGATGAGAGTATGAACATGGAAATTTGCGTGTGCATATGTTTTATGATTTTCAGTTCCGCTTTCTTTAACCGAGGGATGCGCTTATGGGCCAAGCAGAAAGGGTTTCGTCTTGACGATCGAGGCATGTTCCATCGTTCTTCTATAGGGAAGAGTAACAAAAGGTATTCAAAATTTTGCCTCTGGATGAAATACGCACTATTGTTTTGTATATGCCTTTCGTGTGTTGCTGCGGCTTCTACACCTTTTTCACGTATATATCCCTTTGGTAGTATACGTTTATTTTGAAACATGCCGATTGGACATTTCTGTTGTGTATTCGTGTGTTTCATTTGCACAGCATTTCATGTGCTGAGGAAAGTGATATTTTCCAAGCATTAGGTGAGTCCTTTTATATAACTTTTTTCTCTTTTGAATTTGTATTCTCTAGTTTGATTTGTTTTCATTGCTTTCTCTAAAAGTGCCTTCCTTGTTATATTTACTATTTCTGGCGCTTATCCATGCTTCAGGATTGAAATACAGGGCGCCAGACGATCGAGAAGTTTTCTGATGCGCCTTCTCCCAGCGTTGAATACACATCTGCATTGTCTTTCTTTGGATGTAAATTCATAGAAACTGCGCTTACATTCATATCCGAATATTTTTTGATGTGTCTGTTTAATTTTTTACATGCGTTAACATTTAGGTCATTTTTTTTAGTTGTACATTCATTTTTAAACCGCTATGATTTTACATTGAGGCTGTCACTTAACAGTTAATACCTGCATGGAAGCAAATTTCTACAAAAACAAAATGGCTCCTCGAAAGCTAACAGTTGTGATTTTTCACTCTAAATAGTGTACATTAAATCAACTATAGCAATGACATGCTACTCCCACTTCCTCTCAGCGCGTCTCTTTACTTAGAGTGTGTACAAGGTTTATTTGGTCTTCAAACCTCTGGAAAACAAACGTTTGGTACCCTTTTCTATTTATACTCTCTCGTTGTAACGGTCTATAGAAAATGCTTTCAATAAACAATTTTCAATCCTGTGGCTGAAAAAAATGCCCGTGAACCTTAAGAGAGTTATGCAAATTTCAATACCCACGATTGCAGATTCTGGTTTCATATCTACGCACAATCACATCTCTTCAGTTTATTATCCAAATTATGCAGATTGCACACCTCATCATAGCTTTACCTCAGTCTTAACTATGCCATTCCTCTCTTTCCTGTATATCTTTGTATGTACGACCATTGCATTATACATTTCTTCCACAAAATGCTGTTATAAAAATGTAGAATCGTTTCGTAGGAAAATTATTTCTCCTAGAAACAAGTGTGTTACCATAGATATATGTAATATATTAAAGAATTAGTTCCATATCTGACTTCTCAAAACATACAGAAAATAGCCATCTCCTTCTAGGAAGAACCAAAAAATATATACATGTTAAACACGTCGCCTCTTGCGAGGCTTTGCCGAGTTTTGCCCACATTTGGGAAGCAGAGGTTCATGAGTAAGAGAAGTGACCGTAAGACCAGCTTGCATAAAGGCTTGCAAGCACGTATCTATACGCATTATGCGGCGGAATTTCACATCTACATGGCTGATTCCGAACCGCTTGCACTTTCTTGCAATATTTAAAGCAATACGTTCCGCTGCATGAGTAGTTTGCTGAGCAGCTTTAAAAATGCCAACATTTCCTGCACAGGAGCTAAAGATTGTCCGATAATCCCGAGAGCGATTGTTCACCTGGATATGCACATTGTTTTTGGAGGTTGTCAGCACAACTTGAAACTTGTCAGTCGGTTCAACAATATGATCGTTTTTGTTGCGATCAATATTATGGAACTCTGGTCGGTCACCCATAAGCTGGTAGCGCCTACTACTTCCCTCAAGAGTTTTTAATTCCTTTTTCGACAAAGTCCGTCGAGGTCGAGGGATCTCGGAAAGTGATGAGTTGCTTGAAACCTTGGTAGACCGCAACTGAGAAGTAACAGTAGCTAAAGCTTTTTGCGCCGGTGGTGAAAGGCCAGCTGCCGTAGGCTTGCTTTTCATATATGAGCCTTGCGAGGTTGCAAAACATCTTTGTAGATCAAATACGCATCCAGAAAATCGCACGGACTGAGCTAGAGGGCCCAAAAGGGGTACAAATGAGATAGAAGAAAAATGAATAGGCATTCGGAGGAAGCGGTCCTGCATAGCAAACGCACAGCCGCCTCTTCCTAACATTTTAACGTTTCCATAAAAAGGAGGATCCGGTTATGGTGGTGTAAAAGTACAAAGAAATGGCTCGCTCAACGGTTGCAAAGATTTGCTGGATCGCAGAGCCTGCTTTTGCTCTACTTCATCGCTTACTATCACAGTTGACAGGGGAAAACAAATAAAATTGTTGCTGGCGGAATATATAACGAAATATGTATGTGTAGTAGCTAGATGCCGTTCAAAAATGCTCTCAATTGAAGAAACCCGCGAGTAATTGCGCAAAGTTGCGTTTGTTCATGTGCACATCAAGAGTAGCGCACCGAGGGAAATTTTCTCTCCCGCTTATATCAAGTGGCAATCAGTGGTTTGTGCTGAAGAAAATCCCTATAGTGCAACTTCATCAATCAAAAGGTAACAGCATGCATGCGTTTTACAATTTATAGCTCGCTGATATATTGTAACAGTCAAATGAATTGAGCGAAGAAATAGCCACATTCGTAAGAACGTGTATCCCTTTCAGCATTTTTGGATAGTAGGTGAGAGAAGCGAGCTTGATAGGAATTCTGACCGCAGTGTACCCAAAAAATATCCGCACGATTTTTTTCCTTATAAACTAAACATAAATAATCAAGATAAGCTGTGCTATAACGGCTTAACCGAAGCATAATACCCTATTGCCTTGTTCACTGCCAAAATAGTCATTGACATTAAAAACAAATGTCGCATATTTTTTGTGTTCAAAGTGTCGATACCTTAACGGCAATGGGTTGCATACCTGAGTTGTATGGCAGAATATGGTGCTGGAAGGTTAATTTATTGGCTATTTTAATTGTTGCTGTGCTCAAATAGTAAAATCAAAACAACAAAAAGCAACATCAGCAGAGTATAGGAGAAACGAATGCGTACCATACCCCATATTGGCTATTGAATAATAATAGGGCATCATTTTTCATAGAAAAAACAGCACTTTCCAAATTTGCTTATACAACAGTACAATCTTTTTGAAGTTATAGGATTCAAACTCCTTACGATACTGTTGATAAAACAGTCTCTGGTCTATACAGTACCGCTTTTAAGGCTTTCCCTATGAAAATAGTATGCGGGGAAATATTGGGAATGACAACGCACCAACAAAAAATTGTTTTTGAAGTAAGAATGAGAAGGCAACAAATTATGCGCTGGGCAATGCGTATCGCAAATTTTAACCCCTATTTTTCTCATAAAATTGATTAAAACACGAAGGAAACATAATTGCAAAGAAAACAAAAGGATATTTCGGTGGCTGAATGTAAAATCATCGCATTTCTCGTTTATCAATATGAATAAGCGATGCTAAGGATAATTCAAAGGGAATAATCTCTTAAGCACATCGAAAGAACAAAAGTGCTAAAAGAACATGAAAAAATACTACGTATAGAAAAACAAATAGGCGTGTAGGCCGAGAGGATAGGAGTAAGGAACCCCAAATGATAACAATTCTTTCGGGTATGTTTAGTGTGTGCAATTTTCGCAGCCTTTCCATCGTACGGAATTTATATAGCGATCCTATTGGGGAATATTTAGCCGTAGAAGTGGAGATAGATCCAGATTCGGAAGTTATAGAAGACGTGGCGATTGGAATGAGGGAAGACACTTTCCCACTGCGTGCAGTGAGTGATACCGCGGAGGAAATATCATGGAAGACAGTTTTTGCACCTTTTGCAAAGGATTGCAATCGTGAAGCAAATGAGGAATCGTGCTCATAGTGCGGTTGCAGATTCTGAGGCAGGCTGTCAAATGCATTCGATGGGGCATGGACTCGCCTTGGATAGGGGGTAAAGAGAGAGGCAGAGGTTGCCCGATTGGAAGGGTAGAGCCGAGCGGTTTGCCGGTTTTGTGGCTGTGATGCAAGAAGGGATTCTTCGGTTGGGGGGACGGAAGGGGGAATAAGTGCACCCGAGGGAGCCACAGGCGGGAAAAGGGGATGCATTCGAAGAGTGGGGTGGCTCGTGGAGGAACCGGATCCATTCATGGGATAGAGCGTAGAGGGTATTTCCATTACGGACGCAGAAATTCGCCGTTCATCAAAAGCCGTAGATACAGAAGTAGATCGATCAAATACTTCAATCTCACCCATTTCATTCGAGAGATGCGATTCATATGCCTCCTCATACCGATTCCAAGCCAATGGGCTGCTCTCCGGCAAAGGAAGGGTGGCAGAAGCACTTTCTTCGTATCCTACAGAAGGTTCAATACCCAATGCATGCTCCTGAAGCAGCCTACCAGAAGATGTACTGTAAGAAGAGATTGTATTGGGTTGCAGTATTTTTCCATTCGCTGGAGTAGGCGCTAAGCTCGAGAAGGAAACTGCGGTCGAAGGCATAGAACGGCTACCAGAAGATGTAGCCCAGGATTCTACATAACGTACTTTCTCTACCAAAGAGAGAGCATCTCTTCGTAATTGCTCCACTTGTACATGCTCGCGTTCGGCTATTACTTTCCATTCATCACAGTTCTATCCGCCAAATATCATGTATAGACAGGAGATCTCTACTTTCATGGATATCCCAGCATTTTAGCATCGACACACACACAGAAGAAAAAAAAGAAAAACCTCTCCTTTGCATTCTCTCAAATTCTTACGTACGTCCTATATTAGATTGTTTTATAGATATATATAGAAAAGCAAAAGAGATTTCTTAGGAGGATGGAAGGGGCTCTGTATATACACAACCACATCCAAAGATGGCCCACCCTCTGTTTTGAGTTGCCCTATGGTCCAGAAAAGAGTGAACGCTTTACAGAGGAGGATACACTCCATAAAAAAAAAATGCAAAAGAGGTTTTATCCTCCTTCTATCATTTTCTGTGTTTTATCCCCTTTCTCTCTCGTATTCCCCAATGTTTATTCCATCACTCTCTCCTTCTATGCATGGATATACTCCCTCCTAGACGTTAGCAAATCCTATAGTTTGAATCCCTCTGAGTGTACATACATCGAAATTCACCTGTTCCACCTCCAATACACGTTGACGGAGTCGATCTCGCTGAGCTAAAACAATATTCAACATACTGGGAACATTGGCAGTCTCTTCTTTATCTAAAGAGATATCCTTTCCCATCTGTTCTACACCAAGAGAATTTCCCTCTGCTACAAGGGTTGTCTCTTTCTTTATAAAATCCATCTTCCCAACCTCAAAAGCAAGAGCTACAAAAAAAAAAAAAAAAGAGAGAGAATCAAATCTATGCA
>JADAQX010000928.1:0-19059 GCA_015476325.1 Cardiosporidium cionae | reverse complement strand
GGAAGAGAGAGGGAGAAGGGGAGAGAGGGAGAAGGGGAGAGAGGGAGAAGGGGAGAGAGGGAGAAGGGGAGAGAGGGAGAAGGGGAGAGAGAGAAAGAAGAGAAAAAATAAAGAAAGAAGAGAAGAAAAAAGAGAAAAAAGAGAAAAGAGAAAAAAGAAATCTAAACAAAAACAAAAATCAAACTTACAAAGTACACGAAACACACCCTTTTTCAAAAAAGTAAGAACCAACCAACCTTTATTTAACAAAAAAATTCTCTTTTATCGATATTTCTCTAATATTACCGGCAAATGTTGATGCATACGATGTGCTTGGCCAACATCATCAGCCAAATGCATCAATGGAAGGAAGGCCAAAGTGGGAGGTATCATTAAATCTTCTGATGGTGGTATAACGACGAAGAAACCTATACAAAAGAAGGAGAAACAAAGAAAGAAGGAAGATTATAAAAATTAATATAAAATAGGAAACGATAACATTCTTGGGTATATTTTACATTGAAGAAAGAAGGAACAAAGAGTGAGTAAAAATGTTAAACAATGAAGAAAAAAAATTTTAAATTTTTTTTATTTACCAGAGGCACATCGGCCAATGAGAAGGAGCTGGCAGATAGTACAGCCAACAGGGAGAGTGGCTAAAAAAATACAAAAAAAATAGAAAAAATTAGATAAAAAAATATATAAAAAATAGAAAAAATTAGATAAAAAAATACAAAAAAAATAGAAAAAATTAGATAAAAAAATAGAAAAAATTAGATAAAAAAAATAGATAAAACTAAAATAGATAAAAATAAAAAATAAAAATAAAATTAGATAAAACTATCATCTATAAAAACTAAAAATAAAATATCCTCCTGGTGTACGTACACTGCGCCACAGTTTTTGAGGGTGTCGTCGGTACACTTGCAGCGGAGGAATGCAAATCCAAAGAAACAGTAAAACGTTGTTTTTCCACATTTATTTGTTGAATTTGAACTTTTATTAAATTTCCAACAGTTAGATTTCGTTTTTCTTGTTCTGCTCGACGTACTTCCTTCTCAGACAAAAATGTGATGAGAGATCCATAAAAACGAATAGCCACACGAGGAACTGGTTTAATCTCTTTCTCTGCTTTAGAAGAAGAACTCATGGCGGTCTTAATGGGAAGGGGAGGAAGGACAGCACTAATATAACCTAAAGCTTGCAGACCGATGGGTGTCTCTTTGGTCAACGAAAGGAGAGGTGATTTATCACGCAGGAAACTCTTCTTGGCCGTTACATGAAGTATACTAAAAAGAGAAAAGATGAGAAATTTTTTAAGGGAGAGGGGAGGAAGAGGGGAGATTTGAGAGGGGAGGAAGAGGGGAGATTTGAGAGGGGAGGAAGAGGGGAGATTTGAGAGGAAGAGAAGAATGGAGAGGGAGAGAAGAATGGAGAGGAAAGAATGGAAGAAAAGGAGGTGATGTAAAAAAGAAAGATGAGGGGGATGAAATGTTAAAAAAAAAAAAGAAAAAAAAGATAGAAAACAATTTTTAAAAAAAAAAGAAACATTCAGAAATAGCAATACTATAAATATAAAAAAAACGAGAATAGACAAAAAAGCAAGTAAATAAAATGTGAAGAAGAAGATGATATATTCCTCAAAAAACTAATTTTTAACCTTTTGATGGCATCATAACGAAGAATTCGAAATGTTACACTCTTTCCAACTTTAAATCCAGGAGAAACCTACAAGAAGAAAACCAAAAATAAAACTTTGAAGAATCATTTGAAACATATTTTTAAAACTGTAAAACATGCTTGCATTTTCTCTTCATTTAAATAATTTAAGAAAAACAAAACAATGGAGTATTCTCTTTTTAAAAAAAATTTAAAACGTAGTTTTTGTTTTACCTCAGAGAGAGGAATATCTGTGAGATGTAATATGGGTACTTTCGTAGTAATAAATTTGGAAAATTTAACAATAAGCTCCTTTTGTGTAATACGAAGGATTTCTCCCTTTACAATATCGCCAGGCTATTCAAAAACACAAAAAAATATATACATTTTGATACATAGAAGAATAATATAAAAAAAAAAGATAAAAGAAATAAAGGATATGAGAAGAGAAATGCGATTAAGTTGAGAAAAAGAGAGAGAGATAGGTTGAAGAAAAAGTTTTTTATATAAAAAATCACAGAGAAAAAAAAAGAAAAGAAACGCATAAAAAATGGTGTAAATTCATCCAAGTTTTTCTCATTTCTTTTCATAATATATATATATATATATTCCATCCATCTTCTAAATTACTTTCAAATCATTAGGAGACAAAATGGCTTCATTCCAAACAGAAGGTTGTAATGAGACGATGCATTGCCCTTCTAAAATATTTGTAAAGAGAACGCTGCAAAAGGAGAGAAAAATAGTAGAAAATACTTTTAAAAGTTGGAACAAAAAGAAATATTAATTATTAAAAAAATTATTAAAAATTATTATAATAAAAATATGAATTAAAAAATAAAAAATAAAAATATGAATTCAAAAATAAAAAATAAAAATATGAATTAAAAATAAAAATATGAATTAAAAAATAAAAAAATAAAAATATGCATTAAAAATAAAAATATGAATTAAAAATAAAAATATGAATTAAAAAAAAATAAAATCCATAAAAATACCGAGCATTTCTGTGTGTATGCAAAGCTAAACTTTCTTCTACGGTTGATATTTTTGTATCAGCAATGCGGCTGAGCTGTAAAAATATTCAAAAGAAATTAATAAAAAAATGTATCAAAATGGGAATATAAAAAATTCAAAAGTATCCTTTTCTACAGTCTTTCTTCTTTTTCTCTTTTAATCCTTTCTTCCTTCTCTATGTGATGCTCCCCCCAAAAAAAAAAAAAAAAAAATTCATTAAAATGTTTATATATTTTTATTTTTTAAAAATATCAAATTTACTACTTTTACTTTTTATTCCTCCAATTTTCTTTTCATCTCTCTCAACAAATTTTATTACATGGCAAGCAGCTAATACAGGCTGAGAAAGAGCAACTGAATCATCTGATACTGAAGGAAGAGAACCAAGTAGCCACAAACCATAACGTGATTGAATATGAACCTAATATAGATATTAAAAAAAAAAAAATATATATAAAATTTTAAATTAAAAAAAAAATATAACTTAATTTTTAAAGAATAAATTTCTTTCCAATAAATTAAAAAAAAAAAAAAAATTTCTTTTTTAAAGGAAACAGTTTATACTTGAAACATATAAAATCTTCTAAATGCTAAAGAAAATGAAAACAATAGAGAAAATCAAAGATTTCTATTCTTTTTCTTCAAACACAAGCAGTGTTAACTTTCAACACATCATTAAGGAAAGAATATGTCAACCTCTCTACAGTTTTCTAAAATCTCTCTTAAGTTTTATATAAATTTATATATATTTTATAATAATAAAATAATCCTATACCTCTTTTTCTTCAGAATATCACAGTGTATGCGATTTTAAGCAAGTAAAAGATTCATCTTACCACAGAAGCATCTTCTAATTTTAATCCCATGGATTTTTCAGGAAGAGGAGGAGAAAAGGGAGTCCATTGAAGGATATGAGGTAAGAAGCTAAGATAAATCGTACGCTGAACTGGAAGAATAGCTATAATTCGAAATTTCACCTAGAAAGCAAATCCATGGGAAGAAAGTTTAATTAACATTTAAAAATCAAGTTAAATACTCTTAAAAACGTCTCTGTCGTTTATTTTTCCAGCCATACATTTCCTCTTAATTTATTTTCAAATGATTTTTCTCTATTTTTAAAGTGGATGATGAACATTTCCTTTCTTCTTTCCTTTCTTTTTATCGATTTCAATAACTTTATATTTTGTTTTCATCTCTTTTCTTCATTTCTTGAATCACATTGCACGTTGGAATACTTTTCTCTTTCTCTCACTTCAATATTTCTCTCTTTTTTCATCTTATTCTCTCATTCAAGTCTCTCACACTCTTTCTTTCTTTCTTTCTTTCTCTCTCTCTCTCATCTCTCTCTCTCTCACCTCTCTCTCTCTCACTCTCTCTTTCTCTCTCTCTCTCTTTCTCTCTCTCTCTCTCTCTCTCTCTCCCTCTCACCTCTCCCTCTCACCTCTCCCTCTCACCTCTCCCTCTCTCTCACCCTCCCTCTCACCCTCTCACCCTCCCCCTCACCTTCTCTCTCTCTCTCACCCTCTCTCTCACCCCCTCTCACCCTCCCCCTCACTCTCTCAAGAAATAAACCAAAATATGCAAACTAAATCTCTTATCCTCTTCTACCTTCTGCTGTGTAGTAAATGTCAATAAATGAGAGAGATAAGCATCTATAAGCTTCTGCAAGGAGAATGAGGTCTCCATGGCGTCTCCTTCTACAGAAGAAATTCCCAAAGCAGAGGGATGTACTAAATGATGAAAGGGGACAAATCCTTTCAAATTTCCACAAAAGGAGACATCCACACCTTGTAGAGAAGGAGGAGGGAAAGCAGAAAGATGTTCTCTATGAGACAAAGAGGCATCCTCAAGGGGAGAAGGAAGGAATTCTCCTTTCTTTGAAGAGATTTTCTTGGAATTTGTTGCATAAATATGAGAAAGACGTCCTTCAAAGAGACACCCAGGTTTTAAAGTATCCCAATCCAAAGTTTCAGTAAAAGTCTACAAAAAAAAAAAATTGGATAGAAGAAGATGTAGAAAATCCTTTTTCATAGAGTATACTAAAGAAAAAGGGAATTAAAAAAATATATATAAAAAAAATACAAGGAAATAAAAGCATCACCCTTTTATAAAAATATAAAAAAAAATAAATATCTATACAACATATTTTCTCTCTTTTTTATCATCTCTCTCTTTATCCGAGAGGTCATCTCTCTCTATACCTACCACAGTATTCATGGACATCGTATTGGCCAACACACATACAGCTGAAAAAGCATTGGAATTCACAGCCGTCAGATGTACATACAGTAGAGATCCCATAGGCGGGTTGAAAGAGTGAGGCGATGGTAAAGAAGAAAATGGAAGAAAAATCGAAAAATTGGGAATTCCAGGTGAAAGAAGATAGCCATGCTCTTCCTTTGAACGGATATAGGTAGAAAGTGTCTGAAGGAAAATTATAATATAAAAAAAAAGAGAAAATTTTAAAATAGTTACTGAGATTTTAAGAAGCAGTAATGGCTTAACAGATTCAGAGAAGTCTGCTTTGTTGGTGTGTGTTGTATCAAAGAAGGAGAGGCTGCACTGTTTTCCTTTTAGTAGAGATAGCATTCTAGAGATATCCTCTTCTCTCACAAATCGAATGAGAGAAGCTCTCAAAATCACCTCTTCTCTTCTCTCAAAATCATTTCTTCTCTTCTCTTCTCTAAAAATCAATTCTTCTCTTCTCTAAAAATCATTTCTTCTCTTCTCTTCTCTAAAAATCAATTCTTCTCTTCTCTTCTCTAAAAAGAATGCACATCCTCTCAAACCTTCTACTTAAAGAAAATTGTAGTCTCAAGCCCTATGTAAAACGTCTCTTCCTCAGAAAATATAGACATCCCTCTACACCAAAATTATAAGAAAAAAATTCACCCTCAAAAAGAGGATTTCTGAGTGTACATACACTGCAAACCCTCCCTCTCTGCTCACCATGTGTTTTGTAACCTTTTTGACTGTTAAACCGGCATTAATAAGCGTTGGCCGTAAGGAGAGCAAAACACGCCTGGAGATGTCTGCAAAATTTAGAAACAAAGACAAAGGATTAGGAAAAAAATAAAAATCAACGTTTTTAAAAAAAAGAAATACAAAATAAAAAGGGCTATACATTACAAAAATAAATAGATGAAACAAAAAAATCCAGATGGAAATACCAAAACACGATGAAACTATGCACACATTGTAGCAAACTGAGAGTGTGAGTAGAAATAATGAAAAATAGTTTGTGTACAGAAGATTTCCTTCTCCACACAGATATTGGCCAGTCTAAGGAAGAAAGAAATGTGCAAAATATCCAACAGGATGATTTCTCTCCCCCTCCTCACACACATCACTCTCACTGTGGAGAAATGCTAACGCTTCATCCTGCCTCTTCTACTTCTCTATCTACTTCTCTATTCTATTCCTAATAGGATCCATTATAGAGTGTTTGCAGAGAGATTCTCTTTATAAATATATTTTTCACATATATACCATTGGATAAAACCACACAGAGGACAAGATCTCCAACATGAAAATAATCCGTTAAAGAAAGAGATTGCCATTCCGAGGTTTCTTCAAAAGTAGATTCATACGAATGATTTTTTTCAACGTAACCAATCAAACTATAGGGAAGATGGATGAGTAATTCATGTTTATATACATTCCCAATAGCTCCAAGAAGTAATGTTCCAGGAGAGAGATCCTGAAGGATAAAAAATGTTTCATTCATCGTGAAAAAAAATCATTTCCTAACTCTTTCTAGTTTGATCAGAATATATAAGCATATTTCTATAGAATTGCGTATTTATCCTTAAGAAGAAATTCCATAGAAAGAGAACGTAGGACTCTCTTTTTTTTTTTTTTTTTTTTTTTTTTAATATACACATTCTACGACTTTGCTTTTTGAGAGATTTTTTCTCCTAGTTTCATGGAAAATTAAAGGTTAAAATTTTCTACTTTAAAAACATTGATTTTTAAGTATAACATACTGGCATAAGAAGAGCTTTGGCAGCGCGATGTTTTACCAAGGGAAGAAGATCCGTGAGAAGATCGCCATTAGAGCCTTGATTTTTCTTTTTCTTAGCCACAGAGACGGCTTTCGGAGTAGAAAGAGGACGACGGCGTGGGAAATCCTCCATCTTAATTGTAACCTTGAAGGAAGGAAATAATGCTTTAACTGTTATTCACTTCAACATGCTTATCCACTAGAGAGAGAGTGGGGAGGAGAGAGAGAGAGAGTGGGGAGGAGAGAGAGAGAGAGGGAGAGGGGGAAAGAGAGGGGGAGAAGGGGGAAAGAGAGGGGGAGAAAGTGGGGAGGAGAGAGAGTGAGGAGGAGAGAGAGAGGGAGATGATAAGATAGAGAGGGAGATGATAAGAGAGAGAGGGAGATGATAAGAGAGAGAGGGGGAGAGAGAAAGAAAGAGAGGGGGAGAGAGAAGGAGAGAGAGGGAGGGAAAGAAAGACAGAGAGGGAGAGAAAGAGAGAGAGGGAGAGAGAGAAAGAGAGAGGAGATGATAAAGGGTGAAATGTTACATACTATGGACGAAATGGTGCCACATCGTGTAGGAAGGGAGAAAATGGCGGGATAAATTTATACGGTGGGAGTTTGGCGAGAGTGTGTCGTTATATAAAGAAAAATAAAATTTAGGAAGGATTACCAACAACGGGTTTCTCAAACATGCAATTCACTCTCTCACTTCGGCGCTGGAAGAAATTCAAACTATTGCGGGGGCTCATGACCAAGATAAACTATTTCAGTGATTTCAATGCAAAGAGGTTGGCTCCTATGAAAAACTATGCTATTTTGCTCTGCTACAAGAAATAATTTCCTTTCTATAGGGGGATGCTTGTCCCTTACACTCATCAAGATTAGCATCAAAACATGGCAGGAGAGATAAAAGTAAGCTACAGCAATAGTTTGTTTGAAGGCTCCATTGAGAGGATCCTTGAAAACAAAATATTGCTACAGCAGTCGTTTGATGCAAATGTAATCGCAGCAAAAACCGTTCAAAGGCGGCTCTCATCACTACCTATACTTTCCTTTTTTTAAAATTACATCAAAAATTTCCTCCGATGTTCTCGGCAAAACAAAACTTGCCCTAACCATTGGGTAGCTAGAGAAAAATCAGCAATCTACTGTTATTCATCTTCTTTTTATAACCCAAATCCATAAGAATTACTATAGAAAAGCCAAAAAGAATGAAAAGAAATCAGGGAAAAAAGTCGACTGCGACGTACCAAAGGAGATTCCGGATATCAAAAAAAATTATAGAGCCCTTGAAGGGTAGCTGATCGAATGTTCTCACGTGGATTACAAAAGAGAAAACTGTTGCTAAAGCTACTCGATCAAAAGTGAAGAAAAAGAAAGGAAAAAGTTGGGGTGTCCACCATCACTCCTCGTAAGCGTTTGCGAGGTAAAGCAAGCCTTAGCGGATTAACGACAAAGCACAGACAAAAGGAAGAGCAGTGAAGTAGTTCGAGAGAAATGAATGAAGCTGTGTTAGAGCGGAAGCATTCCTAGTAAAGTGTAGAAGTTAAGGGAAGATTAGAAAGAACTGCGCATTGAAAATTTTCGGGCTGTTTAAAACTCTACCAAGTTAGCCTAAGGAATGCCATACCAATAGAAAACGCAGTGGGAAAAAGGATAAAAACTCTGCCCTCTCATCATGTTGAAAACGCGGGGGGGATCAAAAGCCTTTCTTTGCCGTCTTGGGCACATAATTTTCGTAAGGGGCTAAGGGTTACAACTAGCCTCTTATAATTCGCGATTGCTGTAATCAAGATCGAGATGTCATAGAAAGTACAAAACATTGATTCAACTTTTTCGGCTATTAATTCTGGCATAATTTAGTTCATATTGGCGCGATACATTGACCGCTTTCGTCGTTTTATGTTCAATTGAAATCGTTAAAAATCAAAGTTTGTGAAAGCCGCTTGTACATCGTAGTCGCTTTTCCTAATTCGAAATTTTTTGTTGCTATAACTTCTTTTTTCTACTATCCTCATTTCGCAATACCCGCTTAAAAGGATACTAAAAGCATAAATTGAAACAGTATCACCCATATTTTCACAAATTCCTCTCATTCATCTTTCTCCTACATTGCCGAAGTAGATTTGCTCAGAGTGGTAAAGTAAGAATGCAGACGAGCAATACTCTAATTCTCGCCAGCCGTAGTGTTGATGCAACATGGCTGAAGAGAAAGTGTCACACGAAGAAAATCCTGGTATCTCAAACAAATTTTTCAAGTGATCACTGATTAAAAAATAGTTCTTTAATCAAAATTTCATTTTCCTCCAATATAAAATCATTGATGCATATTCCAACAAATATGCATTTCTCAACTGTACTACAACGCTATGCAATTTCAATCATTTGATAGTGAGAGAATTCCAAACAATTTGCTTTCGATGAGCAATACAAGCTTCACATCAACAAGAAAATAAAATTGAAGTTCCACTACGAAGAATAGTTTATAGAACATCATTGCAAGTGCGGTAGATTAGACAGTGAAAATTTTTAATGTATTCTTGCCATGCATAAAAACTAGAATTTTTTTTATTGCAAGCAAGCATCCAGCGACTCACCATTGCCAAAGCAAGTATCTATTTATCAAGAGGCACTTTGCTCAATGTTGTGTGCGATTCATCTATCATGCGATGCTAATTCGAATAAAAAGGCATCAGCGCATACTATTACTGTGTAAATCATGCGCAAATGCATATTCAAAAAAGAATTAAACTTCAGTGCTTCCGGTATAAACTCCGCACAGAAGCATTGCGAGAGAAAACAATATCTGCTGCTAGCGAATTTGTGGATGAAATGTTACAATTACTACAGAAACATTATCTCTGCTATTTCTTCTGAGAATTGCTTCTTCGACTAAGTCAGCTGCAACCCTTTGTGGATCCTGGGCATAACCCTTCATTTCTTTTAGTCGATTTCTTACAAAATCCACTGCAGTTTGACTTGTAAATACATCAAAAAGACCATCACAGGCAAGTATAAGAAACTCTGCATCCGGAGTGAGTCGCGCATACCGCACTTCCGGATTAACAATAACGAGCGATGCCATATTACGTGTTGATTTACCTCTGCATACATTTTGAGATGATATGGTGTTCAAATACTACGTAGTGCAGGGGGATTTGAATAAACTCTTTATGACAATTTATTTTTGTACATATTAGAGGAATGAATGACTACGAGCGTACGTTTTGAATTCAAAATCTCCAAAAGCACGTGATACAGCTAAGCGACCTAAAATGCGTCTTGCTTTTATATAGCCGCCTGCAGCCATGATTCGTCGTAGCTCAATTTCTCTGTCCGGTTTATGATCTATTGATAAAGGTACAGCAACACCCTTGCGGCACAAGACAGCACGAGCATCACCACAATTCGCACACCAAATGGTAGTGCCTACTATTGCAACAACCACGGCAGTACAGCCCGTGTTACCCCCTACAGTATCTTGCAGATCAAAGAATTGCTTGTCAACAGCCAGGAAGGATGATGTCAGCGCGCGCGAAACATGATCATGGAGAACTGAAGCTGCATTTAAGTCAAAACCCTTGCTGAATTCAAGAAGTTTTTTTCGAAATGTGTGATGCAATGCATTTTTCACAAATGCGGCACATTCTCCTCCCCCATGACCATCATACACACCAAAAAATGAGCAAGGTAAATCGTTAGAAATGGCTAAATCATGAATGATTGTGTCTTCATCTTCCATAGTAGGTCTATGCCCTTGATTCTTACTTATACCCGTGTGAAAACGGTGAACACGAAACTCTGACAAACCCATTCGAATGGTATCATCAGGGTGGAGCTTGTAGGTTGTATTGGCAAGTAATCGGATCCAGCAATTTCCATCTTCGTCTCTATCGGGTTCTAACAGGTGCATTTCATATCTACCATTAACATAACGACACAAAATATTCTCCTTGCAGAACTCTGGTAAGCGAATAGTACGATGCTTGCCCTTTTGATACGGCACTCCCTCAGTGCGAGGCCTCCGCCACGCCAGAGAACTTTGAGTAGCGTCTCCTAAATGTGCTGTACGCTGTGGGTTGAAAATGAGTGTGGGCTCAAATGAAACAGCATTGTCATGACTAAGATTACCAATAGAAGTAGATGTTTCCTTTGGAAGACAACATAAGGATGCATAAGTCGGTAAGGATCCTTCAGATGTAGCTCTAGAAAATGCTTTCGCTGATGATTTTTGGGTAGTCACAATAGCTGCGGTATGCACTACTGCATAGAAAGGAGTGCACAAACAAGTAGGCACGCTTCTATTTAAAGAAAAAAAAGAACTAAACTTGACTCCAATACTCTTCAAAAACAAGTAGAAGGAATATCTAGATAGGAAAAAGCTTGCACCCTAATAAAAGCATCTGCATATGTTTTCTCGATATTCCAAACCCATTCCATATTCACAAAAACTGTATATGATCTACCCTAACGTCATGAAATGCAGAAGCCTCCGTTCAAGACAAATTTTAAGTTCACCCAAGAAATAGACTCACACGTAGGAATGTTCCCACTATGCTCCTGAAAAGGGGATATCATCTCGTGGGTACAGGCAGGAGAAATCGATTTTATAGAATTATCTCCATCATCTAATCGCTTTTTCTCTAGTACTTTTGCCTCTACATTCTCGTCGTAAAAAAAGCTTCCTAGTGAGGTACTCGCTCGTTTCAATTTTGGGGAGACAGAGAGTGTTGGCGGAAGCGTGAGTCGGTAGGTTTCAGCAAAATTCAATTCTTTCTTCTCTGTTAGCGCACATGGATTTTCGTTGTACGTCCTAGACGAGGTAGGAGACTCCAATGAATGAAAATCATAGACAGCAGAATCCAAGAAAATCAAGGATTCAGATTCATTCAGACTCACTGGTGATGCAGATACATCTATAGAATCCTCTTGAGCCAATGGATCGCAGTGGCTGCCAAGAAGAGAACTCTCCGTTATCGCCTCAGCAAACCGAATCTCTTCCTTGTGCATGGAAGATTGCGTATCTATCCCACTTTCAAATGGATCCACGTGTGGCTTCAAAGACGAGGATGAAGCTGTATTTCTGCACGTACGTCGATTTGTACATAGTCTGTTGGCCTGCAGATGGATATCATCATTCATAGGAGATTTGAAGACACGCTTTCGCTTATTTATTACTTCATGCTGTGTGTAATCCATTACGGGTGATACTCTAGAGGAGGCAATAGCCGATACATCCTGCGGCTGCATTACCCTCGACGTGGGTCCCGCTACACAGTCTGAGAAAGTTTCTGAAAGTACAGGAAACGTGGGTGTAGTAGCCAGAGAAATGTGTGGAGATGGTGAGATACCTCTTGAAGATGGAGAGTTCTCATGTGCCGCCTCAACTATGCTAAATATACTTTTTGAAATATCTTCGTATTTCACTGCATGGGGTGGTATATCGTCTAATGGCTGCAAGCCTCTCTGATTAGGTTCATACGGTGCATTCTTCTTACTTAGCCGATTATTTCTACCCATCACAGTGCTTTCATAAACGTCTGAATAGGGATTCAATACAAGAATAGAAACAAGAAAATTGAACAGAGGAACGATGAGAGATAAGAAAGATGAGATAAGAAAAGAATAAATAAAAGAGTCAAAACTATATACAATTTCCTGGAGAGAAAAAACCCTGTAGATGAAAGGTATAGGTTAGTAAGAAAGAAAAATAATACAAATGTGAGAACAGGATGTCTGCTTGACTATAAAAATTTATATTTTTTTACAATTTTTGCGCTGTTCCCATGCCCTCTCTTTCCCATTGCAGAAAATTCAAAGTTTCTGCAAATTCAAAAACGAGTTTCTTGGTGGATTCTATGCTTGCAGTATGGTACATTCAAAAGCATCACAATGGATATCTTCTCCTCCCATCAACACATCTCTCCCAGCTTTTCAATCCACTTCTACATGTTTCATAAGTACTTTAAACTACATAATCCTTCAAAATGTGAAATTTCATCAAACTAAGCAAGCAAAAATGCCTGCTTTGAGGTGAAGAATAGAAAACCTAATCTTTCATAGTTGAATCCAAGACAAACACCAAAGTGTTAGAAGCTAGGCAGTCTGCATCCTACAAATCTCACAGAAGAGGACACACTTCACTAGACGTTCAGCTTTAGAAACAAAGAAACGTATCAGAAACAGGATCTCCCCTTGTAGAAAATCTCACTACTAGAATCATCCCAAAATATTGTTTTATGAACATTTTCTTGAATCTACGTAAGCAAAACATAAATCGATGAGATGTACATGTCAGACCCTTTTGAAACGATTCCGTCGTATGGGAATCATCCAAGGTGGAGGGACTGGAGCATTGTGTAAGTCCATCTTTCTCTATTCTAGGATTCAAAGGGTTGTCAGTATGCAAAAATGGATGGTTCTGAAGCAATAAAACGTAGTAGAATTTATAACTACTCGCATCAAGAAGAAGAAAAATAGTGTTTCAAACAAATGAAATCCTTCCTCCGTTTATTTTGATTAAAACCTCCTCATGTCGTCTCACTGCCCCCCCCCCCTCTCCTTGTATTCTAGCGGATCTCTCCTCCACATTTATATCTCCTCACTCCCTCCTCCACATTTATATCTCCTCACTCCCTCCTCCACATTTATATCTCCTCACTCCCTCCTCCACATTTATATCTCCTTACTCCCTCCTCCACATTTATATCTCCTCACTCCCTCCTCCACATTTATATCTCCTTACTCCCTCCTCCACATTTATATATCCTCACTCCCTCCTCCACATTTATATCTCCTTACTCCCTCCTCCACATTTATATCTCCTTACTCCCTCTCCCTACCCCACAGCCGATAAACGCTCGCTGAACCCCCTCCTTTCCCCTTATAACTCTCCTCCACACTTCCTAGGATTCAAATCTTCCTCTCATCCCTACCATTTCGGTTAAAGGGGATACTCTTTCACGCATGGATGGAATAGATTCTACCATGTGTGTATAAGAGGGATTGTAAATTTGAGGGTGGATAGATTGCCGAGGAAATGCATTTAGATAAGGGGAGGAAGAGCGTGGATAGGAGGCAGAGCGGCGAGTTACAAGCGATTCAGAGGGCATACTCCCCGCCATCATGGCCTTGGATAGAAAAAGAAAGGGTGGATTAGTGGAGGATGTAGAAGAGGATCCTCGAGAAAAGAAGGAAGGAAACCATTTTCGTAAGGGAGAGCGATTGACAGGTGGGGAGGTAGAAAGCTTAGCCGATGCATCCGTGAGCACTTTGTAAGCAGAGGGTAAGGAAGGAGAACGGGTAATAGAGGGAATCATAGAGAAGGGAAAAACATCTCTACTAGTGGATGTGAGAGCACCGATTGCTGCTTGGAAGGAAGAGGGAGTGGGCACCGTGGCCCGTCTGAGAAGGGTGTGTTTCTCTGTAATGAGAGAAATAGAGGATTTATACAAAGAAGAGGGGTGATGCGTCTCGTTGGGTAGACCTCGATCATGGGCAGGAAGTGTGGGCTGTAAGGTTTGCAGAAATGTGGCAGCATGACCACTGCGAGAGAGTAAACAGGCTCCAGCCCACCGGATAGTTGCTAAAATATATCGAGAGGTGTGATATCTGAGAATGAGAGGTCGACTTTTCTCACGAGAAGGAATAAATTCATGGATCGCCTTCATGGCGTCCATCAATCGCAAGCGATCGTTCGTTTGCAAGGGAATAGCCATGGTCAGAAATGCCTCACCCTCAGGCTGTGAGTAGAGCTCATATAATGTCTCAATCACAAGAGGATTGTGAATATGTGAATGAATACGTAGGATAACCAAGAAACGGGCATACAAATGTTCTAAATCATGGACATATAAGAACTCTTTGAAGGCTATTCTCCCTTCAAGTGGATCTCCAAAAACAATCGATAAGAGTGTGGAATGCATTTGCACATCTTGAGGCGGAGAAATTGGTCTGGCACGATAGTGCCGTAGCTGTACCCATGTCCCTCTCTTTGAGTTTAAATCCTGTATAGAAAAATATCCAGAGGTAGACGGTTGAAACACCGAAGGGTGAGAATGCGTCGATGGAAGGAACGAGGGCAAACGAAACTCTGTGTGTAAAGGAGATGAGGGAGATAGGGGGTGCCTAAATTGAAAGAGAGCATGTTTTCCATCCATGGAGGCATCCTGCACCGGCAGGGTGACCTCCTCAGACATACAATCACTCCCTATAATATTTGTTTTCTCAGAAGAAGAGAGGTGAAAAAATTGACCAGTATAACGTCCTTTTATACACAAAAGAATATAGGAAGGAGCTACATTCCTTCCAGTCAAGGAGAGAATTGGTTTACGTGTAAGTTTCTTTAAAGTAGTAAACGCATTGGCCACTCCCAAATTGGATTCTTCTCCTTGATACTCCATGGATGCCATACTTAACCTGAGGATAAGAAATAGAGTGAGAGGCTATATGTTGCAACGATCAATCATGGAAGTGGCAGAAAATACACTAAGAGAAAGAGGGGAGAGAAACCAAGGGAAGAAAACGACGGCAGAAGCATGATTATGAATAGAAAAAAAAAAATTAGAATGAGATTAGAGAGAGAGAGAGTAGAGATATTCCTACAAAACTTAGAATACAATCTAAGTTTGCTTCTTTGGCTTGAACTCACACTGGGGATCACGCCCATAGACCAACGAGGCAACAAGGAAGTGTCTACGTGTTTCGTCGTCTCTGTTGTTGTATAGGAGAAGACATCTCACTCCAAAATAAAATAGAAATAATTTGCAAAAGGGGGCAGAGGAGACCGCACAGAGTTATAAAAATAAAATATATTCAAAAATACAAAGTGTTTAAAATAGTTTAAAAATGTATTTGCTTGTTGAAACATGCTGCATGATCAAAAAGTTGCATTGTTTTAAAATTTTGATTGAAAGAAATAAAACTAAACCCACATGGTTCTCTGACAACACAGAGAATGTATGGGAGACATGCAGGGGTGTGTCCAATCTGAATAAAAAGAGTGGAGTCAAACACTCAATCCCAATCTAGTTTGAAAAAAAACGCCTGCTTGCCTCTTTATAGGCCATTCAGGGTAGAAAAAAATGATAAACAGAGTGTACATTTACATAATGGAAAAAAAGGAGAGAGAGAGAGAGAGTGAATACATTTACATAAATGGAAAAAAATGATAGATGGAGTGTACATTTACATAATGGAAAAAAATAAAAGAGAGAGAGTGTTAGCCTCCTGTAAGGGAGCTACACTTTTTGAATTACGTTATGAAGAGGCGATCACTACGCCTTCAAAACTTTCTAAAGTATGAAGCGCATTGAAATTTCATAGAGGCCATGCCTGCTTTCCACACATGCCTCTAGTACTTCGTTTTAAGTAGTGTTACTGCCAATATTTAGATAGAGATGTGAAAAAGCAAACGGAGAAGCAACCTTTGCATCCATTTCATCGCATAGTATAAGCAAATATATGCAAAAAACGGAGAGTATACATAATGGAAGGGTCAACGCTGGGCTGAGAGAATTTTTTTAATAGAATTTCCAAGGGGTCACGGTGTCCATCCACCCTTTTGGTGGAAAGGAAAGGATGTTGGAAAAAGTGATTCTATACATGCATAGGCATAGCCCATAGAAATAGCAGCAACTATATGCCAATGATAAAATTCTAATGGACACTGTTACAAACAAGAGGAGAAGTAAAAAAGATATTCCTCCTCATGATACGATGCTGTAGGCTGAGAGAAACGGTTCTGCAAATCAATCAGTAAACTCTCCTTGATTAAGAAAACAGGCAGAGCCACTCTATAAGAAATAATAAACAAGGGCAGTTACTATTAGAGAAATAAAATGAGCACTGAGAAAACGTTTTTATATAAAGGGTTCACAGAACTGAGTATTCACAAAAATGTGATGAAAAAGTTAAATAACTGAAATTGATTCTTTTCAAATTTGAAAGGAATCAAGCAGATTGTGAAGAATGTGCGTAAAATGCTTAAATAAAATAATAGAAGCAGTCCCTCTTTCCTAAAGCTAATAAAAAGCAACTATTCCACTGGAACTCTCACGCAAGGCTACTACACTCAGCCGGTAACTCTATTTTTAAAAAATCGATAAAAATTAGCCCGTTCAAACTTGGAATAAATAAACTTTTTTGATGCATTCTTATACTTCAAAAGCAGAACGAGAAGCGATAGTATCGCCCTTAAGCGCAACTCTTCGCTATACGATAGGTTTGTGTGTGTGCACACAGCAGCAACTTCAGTAAAACTTTAAAATCACATGCACGCTGTTAGCAAGTATCTTCATTTTCATACGCGTGGATTTCACTATTCACATTAATAAAGTAGCGGCCAAGTTGAAAAGAATCAAAACATATTTATTTTCAGGTGAAGGTATTTTTATAATAGCTGTAGGATTGATGAAACAAGAGTTTTTCTTTGTCAAGAAAAAGATGGTATTCTCACACGGAAGTAAAATATTTGCAGAGCTTGCCCCTCCACTATTAAATGAAAACTTTTTTGATATAGTTACTTATTGCATAGTTAATACACCTAAAAGAGAAATAGCAAAGACAAGACAAAATGTAACGCTTCATCTTCAAGAATTACCTCCGTGTTCAACAGAAAGGAAGAAACGATCTCGGCAAAAATGCATTTCGCTGTAAAGCTTCTCTACAACTGCATCTTCGATACGGATCTCACGAGAATTTTATTTGAAGATGCAACTTATATAATAAAGCTAGAGAAGATTCCCGCAACCAATAAAAGAAAGGGAGGCCTAATAAATCTAGCGTTGGCAAGGTAGTTTTACAGGCGACTTTATATCGGTGCAGCAAGCCTGGTAGAAAAATATCTATTTGTAAGAAAAAAGCAGTACACCAGCGTAGGATGGAAACGAGAGAGAAGTGCCCTTGCATGAATTGTGCAGTGAAAGAATGTAACAAAACTGGCCATTTCTCTAATTTCTTTGTTTTCAAACATATCTTTTTTATAAGAGCTACACCCTAGCAAGAATAGAATCGACACGAGAATGAAGGACTACGATCGGTTGCCTTTAAATTCTTACAAAAACAGCAGCAGAAAGTTTCCTAGTAACAGCTTTCATTTTCTTCTTTCGAAAATGATAAAAGCCTTGTGGGGAATAGGGTAAAATTTTTCTTTTGCCTTCATTTTGCTAGATGGAACATAAGCCATCATTTCTATGTCATGCTATAATAAGCAATTTATAAAAAGCTGAAACGCAAAATTTCTGCTGTCAAAAGTAAAGCAGGGCTTCCCAACCACGAAAATACGAGATGAGGTGCAAATTGCACGAATTACTCTTGAATATATCAAAAGTCGCCCAGAGGAAAGTTATCCGCACATATAAAGAAGCAATACCCTATTGCTGCAAAGAAATGCCCCGGGTTGCTCCAGCTGGATATGGCAACAGTGTATGAGAATGCGCTCGCTGGCTGCTACTTCAATTGAAGGATAAATCAAGAAAATAAATCTAACAATTTTCTTTTGCTTTTTTATCTTACAAAAAATTATATGCTACTTTGAAAAAAAACATAAATTTAGACGAAATAGTTCAAACTTATTGGTATTTTTAGGTGAATATTAAATTAACTGATTGACGGAAATCATATAAATGATACGTACTGCTTACATTACAAAAACAATTGGCAACCTGTCTTTTTAGCTCCTTAAATGGCCCTTTAACCACAATCAAGCGTATTATATAAAAGTGCAGGTTGAGAGTTTTCAAAGTAGGCTCATTTGGCTAATGATTATTTAAAAAAGCGAACTCTATGTATGTCAAAATCAGGATTATGAGGAGGGGTATCCTTTTTCAATTTTCACTGGGCATTATACTATTTTGAACTCAATGTGTTAATTTGATAACGCGAACATGAATGCGATGTTTGTATATGTGTAAGCGCTTGAATATACCAATAAAAAGAAAGTATTCAGATGAAACCTTTATAGGTTACATTTTGAAAGTTATTTTTGTTTGACAGCAAATAGTAGAATATGTAAATCTTTTTTTGTAAAAGTAAATTATATCAAGAATTTACGCATGGCTAGACTTTGTAAAAGCTACACTTTTGTAGCATTGAGAATATTCTTACTCCTGTGATGTATATATCGATTTTCTGGATGATTCCACCGATCAATAAATGACTAATAATGAATGAATGAAACGCTTTGATGGCATTAATTATTGAGATAAAATATGACTCAAATGAGAAATTCGATGTTATATCAATCTCTTCACAATGGTTTTAATTCTATATTTAGTCAAACACTTGAGTTTGCCTCATTCGTGAATTACAATTTCGACCGTTTAATGTTTTTATATAATATAGTTTTATATTTTCAGCTGGTAAGATTTGTCTTAATAAGTTTAAGAACATTAGTGAAAATAACGCATTTAGCCTACTAT
>JADAQX010000927.1:0-19064 GCA_015476325.1 Cardiosporidium cionae | reverse complement strand
CTCTCCTCTTCATGTTTTTTTTGTATTTTCTTCACTCTTTTAGAAATGATTACTCATCTGTTTTATTTTCTCAGATTTTAGAAGGATTGGCAGAACATCGATTACCTTTTCATAAACTTCTTCAAAAGCCATGGGATGTTATTGGACCAGAAATTAACGTTAAAACATTACCCCATTTAAAATTATTAGCTTCCCATCTTCATCTTCATCCCTATGAATTTCATGTTCAACTTATTTGGAATTCTGTTCGGCATATTTCCTCTGAATTCTCCTCTAATTCTTCTTCTGCTACTCTCTCTTCTTCTCTTCCTCTTCCACGATCGAGTAATCCTTCTCTTCCCACAAGCTCTTCGGCTTTATTTTTTCCTTTTAATAGAAAAGAAGAAGATTTGTCAGCTGTGGATCAACTTGTGGAACATTTGGATATAATTTTTAGGTTAGAGGAAACATGAGAGTAAAAGATGTGAAGGGAGGAGAGGGGGAGAAAGCGAGAGAGATGTGAAGGGAGGGAATAATGGAGAGAGAGAGTAAAAGATGTGGAGGGAGGAGAGGGAGAGAAAGAGAGAGAGATGTGGAGGGAGGAGATGGAGAGAATAATGGAGAGAGAGAGAGATGTGAAGGCAGAGAATAATGGAGAGTAAGAGAGATTGACGGGAGGAGAGAGAGAGAAAGAGAGAGAGGTATGAAAGGAGGGAATAATGGAGAAAGAGAGAGAGATGTAAAGGGAGAGAATAATGAAGAGAAGGTGGAGAGATATGAAGGGAGAAGAGAGAATAAGAGATAGAGACATGCGGAGGAAAAACAATGATTTGAGAAAAATAAATGTATAAAAACAAAAGAGTGAGAATATAAACAAAATTTGCAGACAAATTTCTACATAAATTTAGAGTAAAATGTAATTACATTGAATACTTAAGCGTAGACATTATAGCTTATAATCTCTTGAGGATAATAAAGTATAAAAAGGAGCATATTGGTCGAGATTTATGAAGGAATATGAAGGCAATTTGTTTTTTTTTATTTTAAAAAAAATGTTCTCCCTACTCATTTCTCTCTCTTCTACTCTCCATTACTTCTTCTTCTTTTTCTACTCTCCATTAATTCTTTTTCTCCTCTCCATTACTTCTTCTTCTTCTACTCCCCATTACTTCTTCTTCTTCTACTCTCCATTACTTCTTCTTCATCTACTCTCCATTACTTCTTCTTCCTCTTTTTTCTACTCCCCATTACTTCTTCTTCTTCTTTTTTCTACTCTCCATTACGTCTTTGTCTCCTTCTTCTTCTACTCTCCATTACATCTTCGTTTTCTTCTTTTTCTTTCTCCTTGCACTTCATCTCTCTCTCTTCATCTCTCTCTCTCTCTCCCTTTCTCTTTTTTTTTTTCAAGATCAAATACACCGTGTGCTTTAGCCATTACTTTACTTTTGTTGGAACGTTTACCATTGGGAAAAATAAAATTACAACTTTCAGAGTGGTGTGTGGCGCATACAAAAGATATACATTTAGATTCCTTAGAATTGGAGAAAGGTCAACCGCCTTATCAAAAAGTTTGTATAGCAGTGGGTCAAAGAGTGACAGATATCCAACGTCGTATAAATGAGACGAATAGCCTCCTACATGCACAATGGATGTTTCAGCAATATGCTTTGGAAGCATTTTCTCAATTTCTTCCTCAAGAGAGTCTTTTATGTATAGAAAGTTTGTATTATTATCTTTCTCCTATTTTGCTTCAACCCAGTGTATATTCTCTGCATTCTTCTTCTCAAACATCTCTCTATCTTGCGTTAACGGCAAATCCTTCCTCTCTTCAAACGACTACCCATACCCCTCCACGCTACTCCCCTTCTTCTTCTCCTCGATTACATACCCTCTCTCCCCCTCCCAATGGAGAATCTAAGGAAAGGGGTGAGAGGGAGGGGCAGCCTGTCCCTCCTTCCACCTCCTTACATGCTGTGGTGGATCAACTCTGTATATATTACAAGCACGATGCAGAGAAAATACGTAAATCTTTGTTTTTACAATGGGTGAAACATCCAGAAACCATGAATCCACAGTATGGCCTCTTAAAACGAGAACAAGAAGTCTCTATAACCCCTCTCCAAACCCTCACACCCCCCTCTTCTACCCCTTCTCAAACCCCTTCCTCCTCTCGGAATTCCCTTCAGAAACGCACAGAGTATTTGAAAGAGCTCTTGAAAAAAATTGTTGAACATACCTCTCTCTGTGTAGGATTTGAAGACTGGTTCTCTCCTTTTGCTTTGGATTCTTTAGAAAAGGAAGAAACTTCATCTCGTGCTCTCACTTTCACACAAAATCCATTAGATCGTCTTTGCATTCTTCGTGCTGCCTTTTTAGCTGAGGTGCGGGGAGGGGGAGAAGATGAGGGGGGAGAGGGGGGGGGAGGGAGAGAAGATGAGAGGGGAGGGAGAAAAGAGTGAAGGGAGATGAGAGAAGAGTGAAGGGAGATGAGAGAAGAGTGAAGGGAGATGAGAGAAGAGTGAAGGGAGATGAGAGAGGAGGGAGAGAAGAATGAAAAGAGATGAGGGAGAGAAGAATGAAAAGAGATGAGGGAGAGAAGATGAGAGGGAACGAAGGGTAGAAAAGCGAAGAGAGATGAGGGTGGAAAATCTTGTAGATGAAAGGGATGAGGGGGAGGAAGAAATCCTGTGAAGGGAAGGAATATGGGGTGGGGGATAAGGGGAATAAGAGAGGTAAGGGAGAGAAGATGTGAGGGGATGAAGGGGAGAAATCCTGTGGAAAAAAGGATAAGAAAGAGGTATTATAGGGTGAAATGGAAAAAAGAAATACGATTTATTGGGTATGTATATACAATCAATGTTTCTGTAGGATGCCATGAGAATTTTTAGATGAAATAAACATTTTTTTGTATTTTTTTCATTGTGTGATTATTATAGGGATTTAATATAGGCCAGCGTGTGAAATTATTATTAACACTTTTTTTTGATGAAAGTATTTCGATTGCTTGTAAATGCCGTATTGGTGCCATTCTCTTTCGCTCTTGTTCTCAAGAAAGTTTACAAAAACGCTACAAAACCTACTCAGATTTACCTCGTATTTGGTTACATTTTCTCTATATGCATGCACTACAAGAAAGGAAGATTCCTCAAGTAAAGTTTAATTTTCGATGTAGAGAATACGTAGCATAAGATAAGGGATGCATTTTAATCCTGTCTATACTTTTTGTGAAAAAGAGAAGACTATGAAGAGATGGGGTGTGATGTGCTTCATCCTCTTTGTATTTTTTTATGTACAGCATTTCTCTTTTTTCCACACACAGTTTCTCTTTTCTATACGCACAGTTTCTCTTTTCTATACGCCCAGTTTCTTTTTTCTTTCTTCTTCTTAGGTGTATTTCTCTTTACTCTTTATATCTCTTTTCTTTCATTTTCATTTTCAAGTCTCTTCGAGTGCCTTTCTATTTTTTCTCTCTCTTCCCTCTTAACCTTTCTCTCTCTTCCTCTTTTTTCTCTAATTTTAAAACCTAAAAAAATTAAAATGCAATTCTTTGTTCTGTTTTTTTTTTTAAAATACCTTTTTTTTTCCAAACTAAATGCATTTCTATTGAAATTAACAACAAAAAATTGTAAGTGTTCTGTTTTCATCTCCCTCAAAAGAAACAAACATTTAACTAGTTTTTTCTCAGGAATTTGGAAAATTTTACAAAACAGAGAAATCTGGATTGGCTCGAAGTTTATGGAGGCAATATTCCACATCCACACAGCCAGATGATCGCCTTCTTCAACTTATTTGTTATATGTGTATTGATTTTTCAATTCGAGATACTTCGTTTATTGCAGAAGTTTTGTTAGCCTGTTTTCAAGCCAATTTGCACACCTTTTTAAGAGATTTTCTCTTTTCTTTGCATCAACAACTTCTAAAGGAATTACCATTGGACTCTGAGTTTTTAAAAGTTATGGAAGAACTTCTTTGTAGTCCTATTTCTACTCTATATCAAACCCTACTTTCTGTTCTTAAATTTGCACGAAACACGTCTTCTATTCCTGATGAGACAGCCACTGAGCCATGGGAAAAACGAGAAGTTTCCTCTGAAAAGATGGAAGAATCTCCTCTACTTACTTTATCAGGAAGTGTGGCTTGGTACTACGTCTGTGTGTTTAAACTATGTATATCCTTCTATAAACAGACTTTATATTTTTTAGTATTATAAATAATGTGTTTCTTTCTGTTTATAAACTATATAACTAAAAAAATTTTTTTTTTTTTATATAAAAACGCTATGTAAAAAAATGTATAAGGGAGTATTAAACTAAAGAAAAACGATTTTCCTTTACTGCATTTTTTTTTAATCTCTTTTAAATGTTTTATATAGAAGAACAGATGTGAGAGAATTTTTTTTTTGAATAATGGGAAGATGTTTTCATATTTTTTTTTTTATTTGTACTTGTTTTCAATATATATATACTTTTTTTTTTTGATTCATTGGGTTTTATCATTTTTTTTTAGTATCTCTATACCTATACAGAGTTCTTATTTTGAGTAGTCTCTATTTCATTTTTTTTCTAAATTTAAAACGTGTTTTTTTTGTATATATAATTTTCTTCTTCTTCTCATCCATATTTCCTCTATCCTATACAACTCACTGGATTTTTCTTCTAAAAAAAAATTTTTACACCCATTTATTCTGTTATAGAATAAGCCTCTTCTATTTTGTTTTTTACTTATGTGTTTATTCAAAAAATAAAAATATGTAAAAATTCAAGACTACAAATACTACATTCTTTTTCAGGTTATATTCTGTTCCTAGTTTTATTTCACAAACTATTGCACATTCTTTCTTTGATTTGGATGCGTTATTTCGTTTACATGTGATGGCTATATACACATTGCATGAACTCTATATGCTAATATTGGAGGAACGATCACCCGAAACCTCTTCACTATTTGGCTGGATGTTATCCACACTTCAACATCTTTGCCACACAAAAAAAACAGCATTTTTAACGGGTTTTTCAATACTCTCACCTATAGAAACCTCCTGTATGTACACAGCCCCTTATGGAGATGCCCGAGGGAATACAGCCATTTCTACAAAGGGAGACTCAGGTTATACATTTTCTGGAAATTTTGGTGCGGATCATGGTTTCCAATCTCAGCGATTGAAGATAAGAACGTCTGCAAGTGGGGGAATACCCTCTGGACGTTTGTATTTCTCCTCTGCTGGCTCACAGCTACCCTATGCCACGCCACTCCACTCTATGCCTCCCTCTTCATCGGTTTCCTTTCCTCCTGTCCATGAACGCTTGGATATTCCGAAAAAAATAGAAACAGGGATGGCCCCTCCTGGCAGCACAGGAAGTGGACGAATGGGTGTATATACACCCGCTACCCCGTATACACCCAGCCCGCGTGCCCCTGAAAATTTGGGAGGCAATCCACGAAGGGAGGATGGATCTGCTCCCGCAACACGGGGGGGGAGTGTACAGGCTGGAGGGAATACTTCCACACTTCCTGCCATGCGTTGGAATGCATGGTTACCTTTGAGTTCTCCTCCTTCAGACCCCTCAGGAACGCATCCGAGCTTAGGTTCGCAGACACCTAACCTCGAGAGGCTTGAATATTTACATAATAGAGTTGTATTACACTTAGCATTAACAGCGATAAAAATCTTAAAAAGTCTTGCAAATAGGGATGAAGAAAATTCCATTATCCTTCGAGAACTTCTGGTGGAACATTGCACGCGTTTGATTCCATTTTTTGTTCCCTTTTGTGAAGCAGTTGTATGCGAAACTCTCTTTGATGTACGTTTTTTTGCCTATTGGTTTATGTTTGGAGTAAAAAAATCAAAGTTCAACAACATTTAAAAAAATGTAAATAGACGATAAATTGTAGGAGGGAGGAAAATATTCAACAAAATTCTAAAAAATGTAAATAGAAGATATACTGTAGGGTTTTTTTTTAAAGAAGGAAGAAACTGAAGACATACTAAAATGTACTATGTGTGGATACGCAGATGTATTTTTTTGTGTATTTTTTTTCTTTTTTTTTTTTGGAGGAAAAAAGTACATTTTTCTTTTTTTAAAAGGAGATAATGCAAATGAGTGGTGCATAAAAAAGACAAACGGAAAAGTGATAAACACCCATGTTGAAAAATAGTAGAAAATTAAAAATACATTGAATGAATTGAAAAGAGAAAAAACATGTTTAGAAACATGGCACGATTCATTGATAAAAAATATACATGTATTTCAAAGTAGTAGAGTTTTAAAAACTAAAGTACTTTTTATTAGAAATGGAGGTAGCATGGAAAGTGTGGTAGAGTATATAAAATGTTTTGTGCTATGCTTGCAGAAAATGATTACCAACAATTTGCTTGGAATTCTTTATAAATTAGTGACTTCTTTTTCACTCACTGATGAAGTAGATTGGTACCTACATCGTTCTATTCAACATCTTCACAATTATGTTATACGAACCATGCAAATAAAACCATGCATTGAATCTGTTCTCCTTCAGAATAATGACACGTACTGTTTGCCCTTGTGATACTGATGCTTATGTGTGGATAGGATTGCATTGTACACGTTTGTTAAATTAATATATTACGTCTTGTAAAACAAAAATCTTTTTTTTGGATGTTTGCATTGTTCCCCTTTTCCTTTTATTACATTATCTACAGAAATACATTCCTTTTATTAGAATGCATGTATTCTCTGTATATATTTCTATTTCTTAGAAATGGCAATCTTCATTGTATTTCATTCGTGTCTCATGTGTATTTTTGTATGTTGTTTTGACTTACAGGATGCTTCGACTATTAATACAGCTGCTTAATCGCTACATGGAAGCGTATGGCTTTGAACATAAACGAGACGCTATTGTGTACGTATATTTTTTTAATAGAATAAACAAATTTTATTGCTTGTAATGATATCGGCTGGGTATTCAGTACCGGTGTTACTAATCACTTTCTACAAATTCAAAATTATTCGTATTTATACGTTTTTCTATGAGAGCACTTATATACAATTTATGCGTTATTGACTACTTTATCTAAATATTTCTGTCCACTCTGCACATCTAACAGAAATTTTATAGCGGGTCGTTTGAAATCGGAGGCATCCATACTACTTGGGCTTTCAAGTGGGGCAAGAAACGCCTACGAACATATTAAAAGCTCTTTTCGTGCACTTAAAAAACAGGAAAATGTTGCTACTGTATTTCCTTTTTTCCTTGAAATGTTGGCTTGCGAATCTTCTGACTAAAATTGTACTCTATCTTCTGATCTCTGGTGTAAGAGATGTGAAACGAGCCTTTACCACCACGTAGATTTGTTTACTTTTGTACTGCGGTTTGGGGATATTGAAATTTGTACCGACAGATATAAATTCCGTACGAATTAAGGGTAAAAAAAGCATTTAGTCGTGTTGTTTCCCTCATAAGGAACTCATCTAAACAATAAGAATTATTCTTAGTTTCCTTCGTTTTACTCAAAACCAGAACAATCGAATATAAATAATTGCTTGATTTGTACTACTTAAAACTTAGCACACCATGCAGCGATATAAGTATGACCACAATACCAAACTAAAGAACCTCCGAGCATAGCATATCACTGGTTTATTTATGTTGCATAACCTTATTTGGGATTAATGCATCATTTATCTGCAGCTCATAAATCGTTTTGTTAGATTTAATCTTGTACAGAAATTAAGTTATGATCTATCGTGAAGGTCACGCTGAACATTTGAAGTCTTCAAGAAAAGCAATGTTTGATTTCTTATCTTCCCCCAAAGGATTATGAAGTCGTTAATGACATCTTGACATATCACAATATAAAAGAGTGTGATTGTGATGTTATAACCTAAAAAACAAACTAAAAAAATTAACTCACAGTGACATTCTAGCATGATCCTTTCAATCCTTCAGTATCACCATTACATCTGAGCATAATTTTAATTTTTGCTCACATTTGAGGCTAAGAAAGTAGGTTTTCATTGCAATACTTTCTTTTTACGTAATCAAGACGACTGAGACATTTATCAGTTATTAAACTGTTTCAAGCTCTTCCTGCACTTCGAGTACTAGTGTGGTTTAAAGACTGCTAAACTACGCAATAATTAATCTCTCTAATTTTTCTACGCTAACGTGGGTTTTTCACTCGATAAATTGTATCCGATTTATTCATGTAAGGCAGTGCAAGGCATCAGCGAGTTGTTTTTTATCTAATTTTGGGAAATTGCATTGTACCATCACATAAGAGTAACAACCCTTCAAATTTGAACATGATTAAACTTAGTCACTTCAGTTCAATAAAAAACTAAATGGTGGACTCTATTACGAAGAGAACCAGACTACCATCATTTTTGATTCTTTGAATCTCTACAATTTCTTCTATTTGATTTTTATAACTTCAAGGCATTGCGAAATGTTCATTTGCATTAACTCACTATTAATGTTATTGAGCAACTATGAATTTTAGACTGATCATTTGGAATGTAAAATGTCACTTTGTATTAGCACTGATCCAGATCCTGCATAGCCAAGAAATGGGCATATGAACCGGTAATCGGTAAAATATGGCCAGAAAATTTCGTCGAATTGTACAAGACGGCAAACGAGGTACGCTATAATCGGCTTCAATTGCAAGTGTTTTCTAAACTGAAAAAATGTATTTTTCCTTTAATCCGAATAGAAAATTATGCTGTAAATGCTACGTTTAGAATGCGGTTAACCCGAAATTGATTTGAAGCTCTTTTGACTTGCTCCTCATGGAATAACCCTTAAGAGGTGTTAAATTTCAGCTTATCTATGAGAAAACGCCAAGTCAACTCTAAATTGAAAGCAGATGGAAATAAAAGCAAGCAATTTTACTTTTCTATTTCAATCCAAAAGCGTTCTGAATAAGTAAATGCTACAGAGCATGAGGTAAAGATAATAATCAGCGGGATACTCGGAAAATATGCAACCAAATTAATGTGAATGAAGCAACATTTCTGAGTGCAAATTCAATATGCTTTTCGGAGAATTTCTGTTAGAGTTATGCGTCTTGCAGTACTTGCAGGTACTTGTAACAATAACTTACGCTTATCACACATATCACAACTAAAAATATTGTCGAGGCTCATTAAATCATAGCACATACGCGACCATTGCTTCTAGTTTTCATTAGTGCAGCCAAGCATGAAGTTGACGTAGTAAGGTCAGGACTGAGTATTTCACTGTGTGCTAGAATGCTTGAAAATTATTCACCGTTAATTTTAAAGATTAGAAATCTAGTTGTTTCTAAAATTTTTAATCTATAAATTTATATATTAACAACAGTTGTAACTCATTAGAAATCAAGATCTTAAATCAAGTTGATTTCGCTTTCACTTGTAGTCATTATATATTTAAAAAAGTGGTAAACTCATTAGAGATCAAGCTCTCAAACCAATTTGAATTCGCTTTTAACTTGTAGTCATTATTTCATGGCTGATTTAACGATAAAAATTTTTACACATTTCCCATAAGCAGTTTCTCATTGAGGATAAAAAAATAAGTTATTTTCTTTTTAAGGCACGTATCCCCAACTCAATAACGAAACAAAAATGTAGATAATATCTTTAGATCAGTTTAGTCTTTCTTTACTTTGTAGGATTCCTCCTTAGACGAATTTTTTTGTGTATCCCATCATTACCGTAAATATAAAGATTGCAGATTTAAGAAAAATAATCGCTAAACATTTTATTCGCTTCAAAAGGTAACTGTCAAGAGGGAATTAAGTCCTCTTCAGTAAACCAATTTTTCGGACTCTGTAATTTATCTTCAATAATTTGATGGCTGAAAAATATTCACTCATTGTGATCTTAGCAAAAGCAAAGAGTCCAGAACTCTTCCCTTGACAGAAAGTGAAATAGGTACTTTTTACACTCTTGTTTAAATCTCAAATTAAGCAAACCTTCACTATTTTGTTTACTACATGTAAACTTGAGAAGATTGGTATCAAAAATCGTACTACTGTTAAAATTTACTTGAAAAGAACCTTGTGTTTTTCAAATTCTCTCTCTTGCCTTTTATAAAATTTATGCAACAAATGTAGATATATGCGACATCATCACTTCAACCACCTCAACAATTTGTGAATTCTTGAGAGTAAGTATGTAGCGCAACTGATGCTGCCATTTTTCAATAGAATAAAAAAAGCAAGGGATTGAAGCTTAAAACGCATACCGAGCAAGCGGACAACACTAATGAATATTTTTAGGCCGTTGGAACGGTTTCTATTATAAGAGTTTTCGGTTCTAAATCTTATGAAAAAGCAACATGGGATATGCAAATTTCACTTGCATGTAGCAACTACAGCAAAACCGCTAAAAATTTAGACTAAGTTTGTAATATACCACAGCAACATGAAATTTGTTTATACCTGCCCGAAACTCATACAATTTGAGTACGAAAATATAAAAATTGGAGAAATTTCCGCTTAGCAACGCCCTTCATTCCTATCAATGCTGCCATGTGAGTCTGATATGAAATTACTTCAATTTTAGCAGCTATCAGAGCTACTTCTTAACTAACGAAGCAAGATTTGATAGTTTTGAATAATTCATAGCATTGAGCTGCCAACAGCAAACAAATTTATGTGGTTCTTGTATCACCTATAATTCTAAATTTACAATGTAAAGGGTATTTTTGAGTTTTTGAAGCTTACAGCTAAAAAAAATAAAGTGTTTCCGTGTTTACATTTAGGCAGTAAATAAACATGTAACTACCGATGTGGTTCCATTAACTTTGATACACATATTTCTTTGAATTTTATGGAAATTCTATTAAGCAACAATCTTGCATTTCTTTTTTTGTAATAAAATTATGCGTTTGCATTCCCATATGTTTGTGTCTCATCACAAGCAGCTTACCCATTAAAGCCTGCTTAACCGGATTCCTATGGTCAAGCATATTTTATCATATCTCAGTAGAGCCCTATCAAAACTTTATTCTGTTAATAAATCAGTCTAATGCTATACTGTAGCAATAAAATAAATGTAGATAGCAGAAAAGATCATATTGAAAGAGTTGTCAAATTTAGAGTTAATTTTTGAAAAATTTATTTGGATACTCAAATATATCCTTAGAAACGGATCATAAAACTAGAAAAAATGTTCACGTTTTTCTAAGACGTGCATACAAATTCTCTGCCTAATACTTCATAGAATTATATGCTATTTATATTGTACATATATAAATTATAATCAATGTTGTTTCACAGGTTTTTCTTATCAGTCCTTGATACGTCTATGCAAGTATTTTCATTGGTAAGAAAAGGCTACTGGTGTCAAGGGATAATTTTTGCGTAGCATTGTCCTAACTTCTTCGCTCGGTTTGAACCACAAGCTCAATAGAATATACACAGGTAATACTCAGATTATAATGCAATAAAAAATAGTGCAGTAGCGAAAGCTTGCTTTCATATTTGAAACAAAGTTAATTGAAAGCGTATGACTTGAATTCAAATACCTTGGTTAATGAGAACGTAAGAGTGACCGAATATCCGTCTTAATTTTGCAAAAAGCACCCAGATCATATTTTAAAAATCACAGTTGTTCTTGCATGCAAGACACAGCAGCATTCATCAGTTCAGCAATATAATGAATGATACACATTTCATCAATTACCAATTCGAATCAATCTAACTTCATCTTCTGTGATTCTTTTGATGAAACTTTTCATTTTTTGGCTTGCTAACTAAAATTTATTCGGTACACTTGAAGAAGTAGTGGAATTTTTAGCAAAGGCGGAATTTTCAAACCGCCATAGTAAAGCAAGTCTATTTCCTCTAGCTCTTACGGGGAAGCTAACACAGTTGAGTGGTGTCATTTCTATATTATTGATGAATACAGCTTGCTACAGCGCAAGCACTTAAAGTTGTGGATAGATTAAAGCACCTTGTTCTGCTATCAACTGGTAGAAATTTATGTAAGGTCGAGGAAGCAAGATGATGAAAGTTAACTTTTTGAAATGCTTCTTATGTACTGCTTTCGGATCATTTTCCCATCACATAAATAATAGAATAATTTAATGCTTCTGAAAGTCCCTTAAAGTTTGTTGCTATATTTAAGTGAAAGTGGGTGAGCTGCTAGTCTGACGGTGAAGAAACAACGTGGATGGGAAAAATAGCATGATTTGTTTCACTTATAGGATATAGTAAGCATTCAATAAAATCAAAGAATAATCGGTTATTTTTCTCCTTTCAGGAAGGGGCTGCATGTGGTTACTCAAAAAATGTTTATGCAGTCAAATCAATATTAAATTTCGCATAAACAAGAAAGTGTGCGCAAAAAGAATTTATACTTATCAAATCAATACCACAGACCAACGCTTGCATCCACTGAAAAGAAGTTTTATTTCATGCTGCCTGGGGTCAATAAATTTCTACGTGTCTATCCTTCGGGAGGTAAGCAAATACAAAGCGAGTCGCTCCTGCGCGTAGAACAGATATTACGTCAGGTCCACGTGCGACATGTTTTCCCCCCCTGTCGCACCGTAATTTCAGATCTTCTTGAACTTTGCTTCTCTTTTCATTCTCTTTTATTTAGCGTTTTCTTTGAGAATTGGAGAGTTTAAGTAATTTCACATATCATCAAACATCCTCCGCAATGAAAATACAAAACTGTGGACGTATCTTACATGGCATAGTTTCACAAAACCGTTGTCGGCTGCTGTAGAAAAATAAAGGTTGCACGGGTTAATTTTCTACTTTTTTACGTTTTCACCGTCGAGATTCCCTTATATTTTTCTATTCGTTAAAAATATCTTGTATTGTTGGTAGAAAGGTTTGAATTATATGTGGAGGATGGTATAATTTTTCCTCCATGTTGTATGGTCTTCTGTAAAACATCTTCTCGGTTAAAAAGTCGTATATGACGGATTCTGTGTTCACTTCACTGCAGATTTGTAGCTCCTGTAAATACTTCGTGTGAAAATCCCTCATCGAAGTAGAAGGGAAAAATAAATGCAGTTATGGGCGCGTTGATAATCTATAGTCACAATTGACCTTCGAACTTTTCATATCAGCTTTGTCATGCGTAACATTTTCGAGACAGAATAAAAATGTCAAAGCAAGCAACAAAAGGTATCAGCGAAAAGATTATTCTTATATTGTAACAAAAGCAAGTCTTTGCATATTATGTGGCTGTTATAGCGGTGATATATTTGTACCGCAAGTGTAGATACGTTGAGATTGTAAACTTTGGAAGTTTTACTTGACCAAACGAGAGGTCAGAGAAAGAAATTGTTGATTTTATCGGATGTTGCATGACTAAACGGTTAATCGAAAATTGGATTGTCTACGTTCTAGTACCGCATTTCATGACTGAATTTCAAATGGAGTATGTAAATTCAATTTGTGCAAAAAGCATAACTAATTTAAGAGAAATTTAACTTTCGAAGAGATCAAGTATCTTTCTGTTTTATGATTTTTGGGAGTGTGACAAAGGCGTTGCACTATAGATGACAGCTTGATTCTTTCTACCGACTGTATGTTATGCGCACTATTCTAGATATGCATAACAGTTGTTACGTGAAAATCGTTTGTCGGTAGAGGAAATAACAGTTTTTGCATTAAGTAGACTATGCGAACTATGATGTTATATTGTAATTGAGAATGTTTGAGCCGAAATTGATAAGTGTTCGCAAGTACTGTACTCTTTTTCCTTAGCAATGCATTTTTCATTATATGACAGTATTTATTTATTATAACCTCGTTATAATGGGATTAGTTTTCTATTCTTGCATATATGTTATTAAATGAATACTCTAAAATTCAAGAAATTTGTAGGTGTATAGCATCGCTATACTTTTAGAAAATGTCACTTATATTAACGACTTTTTCAAATGTGGTGTATGTATGTTTGTTTTGCTCTCAGCGTACATTTTATAAATGCATATCTCATTGGAACTGTTTAAACCACTATATCTGTTTTCCGCATTTTTATTGAGGAATCCAAATTCGCTCAACGTTCCCTCGAATTCGAAGCAAGCATTAAAATTTGTTCAAACGAGAGAGAAAATCTGGGTTAGGAGTTGTCTATTCGCAGCTTTCATTTCATCCAGACTAGCTAACAACATTAATTCAGGCATTGTTTGTACTGTATTGGTAGCGAGCATACGCATGCATCTTATAGAGAGTGATAAAGTGAAAAACACATGAAAGATCAAGAGACTTTTTAGAGTCACTGCTTCCTTGTTTTTTCCTTTATTATTTTCAACTCCCTGCTTTGATGCGCGAATGCATCGTTGCGTTAGCAATATTTAATGGAAAGTGCAACCTTGTATGCGTAGTATGACTATGCTATAAAAGATGTCGCATGCACATGTTCGACCATTTAACGGGAGAAATACCAATACAAACTTTCATCCAGGCATGCGAACAATCGGTAGAGGTCGATATGGACGGCGACCACCTGGTGTGGCGCCTCCTAGTAAAGTTATGAATGTCAAAATGCAACCTCATTTAATGCTCCGGGCGACTGCTAGTGGTCGATCACGGTCAAGAAGTCCCTTGGATAATCATAGAAGTGAAATGATTATGTCTAATTGTATGCCTGAAAACCCTATGGGTATAAATTACATCAAAAGTGAACCTGCTCGTAATTATGCAAATAGCAGGAACACACATCGATACAATGTTATGGGTGAAGAGTTTGGTATACGCAACACACCTTTTCAGAATGATGGCGACAAATGTTTGCACCATCGTGAAATGCCGCCCCTCTGTAGTCCTAGTAGTGGAAGTCAAGTGCAAAATGCAGATATATACAATCAAGGCTTAAATTTTTATAATCCTACTCTTTTGAATGCAGAAGGAAATGAATTTTGTCGTTCTCGAATATTGATGTGGTATAATTATTTGGCGCATTCTCCTCCTGTAGGGGCGCTCTCTCCACCAGTTAATAATATTAAAATTGAGTCCGCACCCGTTCTTACCCCATTTCTCGTTTCAACCATGGCTCAAAATTGTAGCATGGAACTACCATCATTTAATGTTCCACTTAGCTCTGATATTATTGATGTAGACCAGATGAGTGAAGTATCTGATGATAGTGATGTGGACAGCGCTTCTGGATTACCTATTATAGAGTCTACCGTACCTGCCATATATGAGCCAGAGGAAGGGGAATTGATGGAAATTGAACAAGTAGCGGGACCAGGTTTTGAGAGTTCAACGTTAGATGCAAACACGTCAGATAGTATTGCATCATTCTTGAGTAAGAGTGAGGCATCCTCAGTACCCACCAATTCCAGCGATAGTTTAATGTCCTCATCCCCCTCTTTTAATTCGTCATTTGTTTCTCCATTTTCTAGGAGTGACACTCTCAATGCTTCTAATATATCCATATCTAATGCAAATCTTCCTGCTAATTCGACACTATCTACCTCTCCCGCTTACCCTTCAGCACGCACTACTTCTGGTATGCCAATTTCTGAGATGTTCAATGCATTTCCTCTGACTGGAGTATGTGTATCCCAAAGTACTACAAATGCATGTGTTACCACCCCAGAAGTGCATGTGAATGCGGCCACAACTTATGTATCTCCCTTACCTTCTAAAGCTGCTGTTGCCATGAGTCCTACTACTGAACGATTACGATCCGAAAAACGATTGGCTTTGGTATTAGATCTTGATAATACGCTTTTACAATCGTACCCTAGGAGTAAATTGAATTGTGAAATCGATTTGAGGGACTTTTTAGACCGAACGAATGAACCAGAACTTTACAAATTTGTGTTAGGGCTCATGCCGGAATATTTTTATTACTTGAAGCTGCGCCCATTTGTTAGGCAATTTCTTTCCACTTTATTGCCATATTATGAATTTTCTGTATATACAAATGCAACATGCGATTACGCTGACATCGTCCTGTCTATTCTTGATCCCGACAGGACCTATTTTGGAGATCGGTAGGGTTTTTTTCATCGTAATTCTATTGGACCTTAGGTGTTTTTGATTGCTGCTATTCAGCTGTATATTGTATGTTGTAATCATAGTTCAAATTTCTATATCTGCGTTTCATGGTTTACTTTGTCTTTTTTATAGTGTTGCTGCACGGAAAGAACGAAATAATATTGATGAGCCCAAATCCATTAAACGGTGTGTTAGTTTTTGCCTTTTCTCTTCATGCATTCTCTATCCTCACTTTTAGGTTTTCTCTTTTTTTTTGGTGGTATATACATAGTGTGACGTTTTCTTTATAACAGCATGCACCATTTTCCTGCTCAGATTATATCCTGATGTAGATGTTCGCTATGTCCTAGCTTTTGATGATAGAACGGATGTTTGGGTTGACTTAGATCGCAAGCAGGTATTAAAGGCTGAGCATTATCAATTTCTTATTCAAAATCAAACAAAATTGGTGGAGTCTTACCCTGTGAATGGTGGAGATGTATCTTCAAATTTTTTTATTCCGCAACGCGTGTGCGATTACGATCAACATTTACATTTCATGACCAGTGTTTTCATGGATGTCCACAAGAAGTTTTTCGAGAATCCGGATAGCCTTGAGTAAGATTTTTGCGATGCTCTGAAATTGGAATGTCACATTTTCATGCAATTCTGGGCTCCAAATTCTGTGTTAACTGTTGAAAAGTTTTTGTAGTAGCTAGTCCGTATATACAATCAAGTTTCGATTGAAAATGATTTTCTTTGGTTGTCTTTTCATATTCTTCAGTGTTGGCAATGTTTTGGAACAGCGAAAACTAAGTGTTTTGAAAGATGTGGGAATATTTTTTACTGGATTTCTTAAAGAAGGTGTAAAGGGTGAGGGTTGTATAGGCGCGGAAAGTGAACGCATGCACAAAGATTTAGCCAAAGAATTTGGTGCGACGGTGCATGCGCAGTTTGATGATCCATCCGTTACCCATGTTGTGGCATTGCGTTCAACAACTGAGAATTATAAAAAGTGCAGGTACTTTTTGCTTTTTTTGAGTTTAATGGAGAGCGAAATTATTTACTTGATAGTAAAGCGAAAGTTTTCATAGCATGTGGATGTACATAATGACTACTACGTAACTATATAGTGCTTGTTTAAATGGATGTTTACTCCTTTGCTTGAAACGATGCTGCCTATCACAGGTGCATTGCGGTATAATTATTAGAGCATTTATGCATTCTCTTTGCTGCGTTGTTTCTAAAGGGCATTGACTGGCTCCCCACTGAAGCGTGTTCACTCTTGGTGGCTATACGATTGCATTGGAACATGGGAAAAACGTGACGAAAGCCATTTTGATGCCGATGTTTTGTGTGTTAAGACTAGACAAAATAAACCAGCTTGTTCTTTTCAAGAACATTGGGCATGTAGATGGGATGGTGTAGTTCCTCAAAGATCATCTACGAATAAATCTAAAGTATCTGATGAAGATCTTCCTACTAGAAATTTTTTGGCTACAGGAGATTACAGTAATGGTTCCATCGTGGTATCCCCCTTTGAGCGAATCCTAATCTACTGGTCCCCGGATACTCAAACTCTTGGGCAAGCAAAAGATTTTGATACTGCTACAAAAAATTCAACTTCCATGATTGTTAAGAGAGGTCCTCTAGTTGAGAATATTATTAGTATTGGGAATAATTCAAGCACATTGGAAAATTACAGCAATCCCGTAGATATTTTAACTACTGTGGAATCTTTAAGTGCAATGGATTTTAAGAAAATTCACGGAAGCGGAAGCCCTAGCAGAAACCAATTTTCTACATCAGCAAACTTTTCTGCATGGGATGAAAAGAATAGACAAAGTAATTGGAAAGGTGGGAGAAATTTAGACTCTATGCCGGTTTCACCTTCTTTTCAATCAAAGTGGAAAGTAGATGAAAGTGGTTCCAGTTTAAAATCTAATTCGCTTAATTTAAGCTTTCTTACTTCACCTTCAACAACAACTTCTATCAGTGCAGCTATTTAAAGTTTTTGTTCTAACAATACTGCTATTCAAGTAGAATTTGCTTTTCTCTGAGGCTCAAAAAATGGAAATCATTTTGTAGAAATGAATGGGGGAGATACATTGAACGAAATTAATGTACAATCGGAGCATTCGTAGTATGTATTGCCTTATTGTTACTCATATTGCTATATGAGGTGATCTGCGATATCTTTTTAGTAGATTTTGTATAGTCACGTAATCGACCTTGATGAAAGCGTGTTGACATTCTTGGAAAATCCTCATTACCGTACTATGTTATTGATGATATCATCCTAGCATAAAAATGTAGTCAAATTTCGGAATGAAGTTAGGAAGATGCTTCTAATCAAACTAAATGAAATGATTCTCCATTGTGAAATTCTTTTTATATAAAGGATCATGAAGTACTTTCTATCAATGTTGGACGCAGAAGTCATATGCAATGGATATTAGGATAAAAGAATTGTGTTATACTTTTCATCTATAACCATATTTTTTATATTGTACTCTTTTTGTTAGGGGTAACAGTTCTTTTAATCGCTTTAAAAGTGAAATTCTCCGCAACAGGAGTAATCACTGATATCAGTTAAATATCCTAGAGCGAACTTTCTTTGATAATTTTGTTTTTTCTGGTACTAATAACTAAACCATAAATTTATTGAAGCGAAATTTTTGGAAAAAATGGGTGGATGTAGTACGCAAGCTTCCGAACTTGCCGATTTTTGGGACAATGCGTGTTCTTATCGGGAAACTGTTTAAGGGTGGAAGAGTGGACATGCACCCAATGGCTTCATATTTCCCAATGATAGTGAATTCTGTTTTGGTTCTTTTTATCTACCACATTTAACGTTCACTTCAAAATTCGATACAGTGAAAGTTATATACGCAAAAATAACAGTTGCATTCACTGAAGAAAAGATATTGCCGGAGTGCAATGCATCTAGAAAGCAGAGTGGTGCGAGCCTTAAGTGGCAACAGCCTAAGCAAATTCTTACTATTCACTTTTGAAAGTGGAAGCAGTGCCTTATGCATTACGACTTGCTACATTTTTAGATTTCATTTTTTTTCCGAAGAGGTTTTAGGACGCGCAGGTAGTAATGGCTGCATCAGTGTCGCGTAAAAAGTTGAACCACATTAATCAATGAGGGTCCCTATGT